>CAVNYN010281556.1:0-54664 GCA_963692815.1 Nyctanthes arbor-tristis
TCACAAAATTACAATAATGACATAGTAAAGGGTCTCTTGACACGTGTATGCCAAGTGTCCTTGCCAGAGTTTCTGTCTTCTCCCGAGGTTTACACCTGTCTTGTTGGTGGAGTCGAATTAAACTCCCATAAGGGCCGGGCCGTGGTTTTCGGGCTTACTCAAGGATCCATTTTCAAGGAAAATTTTCATTTGAACTCCTCAACCGTTTCAACAAGTGTAATTAGACATTAACCGTTTAAAGGTTTTTCGATTACCGATTTGGCCGAAGTTTAAGGATTTTGCAGAAAAAATAGTAAAATGGAAATGATCTAATAGTAACATGTATGACACCATTTGAAGTGTGTGCATATATATATATATATATACACACACACACACATAATATTAGATCGAAACTAAAATACTACTCATATTAAATATGAGTTTACATGACATCACATGATTTGTTAAATTAAGTGACTCATACGTACTTGTCTTTAACTTTACTTATAATTTAAAATTATATATAATAAAATCATATAATATCATTATATCATATCATATCATATATAATACAAGAGTTTTTAATTATATTTAGATTTTCAATTGGAATTTTCCCGCCAATAATTTTATTGACATCATCATGATGCACAATTTTTCAAAATTCATTTCATAATTCCTCCATTCTGAAATCATAAAATTTTATTTTTATATAATTTTCAAATTTTCCTTTCTTAGAATCCTTGAATCTATAAAAGCCAAACTCCAAAAAACATCACTTTTCTATTATTACAATATATTATTATTATTTAGCGTCATAGATTGCATGAAAATCATAGAGTTAAATTAAATTTTCTTCAAATCGTGACAGTTTATGTAACACTTTTATGTATTGTACAGGCGTAGTGATTATATATATTTGTATATCGTGACGCGGTTATTACAGGGCACGGGGTATTACGTTTTAAGTATTATTCTTTACTATTGTTTCAATTGGATAACCTTTTTTAAATTATTGTCTACAAAAATTCTACGTTGCTACTTGCCATGCATAAAACTCTAGATCTGTAAATAAAAAAAAATTAATTTTCTATTAAAGAAATTATAACTCAATCACTATTGATCTCCATAATTAGGTTTCTTAATAAAAATCTTCCGAATATAGAGCAGTTTGTAGTTAGTGTAATTTTATTAATATACAAGTTTTGTCAATACAAAGTTAACTCACTAACCTATATAATACCCAGAAAAAAAAAAGAAACTCCTTTATTAAAACGAAATTTTTAAAAAAATTTGAAAAACATATGAGCCTCATTTTCGAGTTTTAAAAATTAAAATTTTCTTATTTGAATATTCATCACGAGTTTTCAATAATTTATATTAGTTTATTAGTTTTTATATTCATTTTTTTATTTTAGTTTGTTCATTTCTTTTTTTTGTCAGCATTTGTAAATAATTATGAGTTTTTAAAGTTTTTTATTATTCGCTACCGATATAAATTTGACAGCGAGTAACTATTCAATTTCTTATAGATTAGTATTTTTTTAAGAATTATTCTTCCTACTACTGAATTATTTGAAAATGAAAGTACTATAAATTAATTGTCTGGTATTATCTCCATTTATTTATTTATTTATTTATTATTTATCTTTATTTGATTTTCAAAAAAATTTTTTTAGAGTTCTTGATAATATGGAAATCAAAATATATTTCAAAATAGCTTATATTATAAATGAAACCTTATATTATAATAACTTAGAACAAATCAACCAATTTATTTTCTTTTTTTTTTGTGCAAAAAAATCTATTTATCTGCATCATTCCAACAGCTAAAGACACACATAATATAATTATGTCCTAATAATATATGACTAAATTTTATTTTCTTAAAATCTATGATCTAACTTGAAAATCTTTGTGACTATTTTTTAATTTTTGTTTCTATATCATTCGTTGTAGAGGATGTAAAAAAATTATTTTTTAAGTTTTTTCTCTATAGATGTGAAGCTTTCAAAATATCGACTAAATTCATTTTGTTATTTTATTTGATTTAATTATTATATTATAACTATTTATTGTTTTTTTTGTAATTTACGTAATAAATTTTTTTATATGAAATATTGAGAATTTATCTCGCAGTACAACCTACCGGTTGAATGCTAATTTATCAATATTTTAATTTGATGAAGATAATAATGAATTTTAGAGAAATTTTGTGAACAAAGAGATATGAAATCTACAAGAAGAAAAAGAACTGCACAAAAAAATTACTCCCTCTATTCTGATTATATGATCTTATCAAAAAGAACTTTTTTAGGATATTGCACATATATAGGCTCTAGTTATATTAAAAATTTAAGATCCCTTGCATTTCTTTCAAAATATATCACTATTTAATATTTTTAATTATAACTATTAATTTTGAATTTTGCTCGTAAAAAAGAGTATGTCAGGAGAGTACTTTCTCATAAGTATGAAAATTTTTATCTAAACAGGTATTCAGTGAATACGAGTTTGTAAATGCTCAATTCGTATTATTAGACTGTTAACTAATAATATGAAATAAGTTAGATAGCTTGAAAGTGAAATATAATAAATCATTAATTGAGTATATAAGAGGGTAACTATTAATATAGTATCAAAATTATATATTTATTATTTTTGTTATGCAAATCTGATAACACGTCTTTGTCTAATATTTTATAGGGCGGGTCAAGATAGGTCAGGTCATGGGGCTGGGTGGAACGCCATCATGACCCACAAAAAGATTCATGAATTTTTCTCTCTTTCAATTAATATTATGTGCAACGCATTATTAATTGATGAACGTAAAATAAATCAAAATCTTTATTTAGAATTTTAAAGTTCCCAACATTAACTAATATAATAATATGATTCTTTCTATTCGATAGAAAAATCCTTTCAAAAAATAATATAATATAATAAAAAATAAAAATAAATTGTCACAAATTTATAGGTCGACCAGTCAAATTATCGTATCTAATCATTTCTACACGTTTTTATAATTAAATTTATTAAAAAAAGAAAGAAAATGTTTGATGGGTCACGGGTCTATCGAGCGGGTCCAACCTAACCTGCACCCATCCTGGACCTACTGTAGGTTAAACAATATTGCCTCATATCCGTTCTTTTACTCTGATTAGGTGTAGCGAGTCAATTATATTAGGGGCAGGTCCCCACAAATTTATGGGTTGATGTTTCAAATTATCATCCCTAATTACTTGACTGTAATTATTATAACTTTATATAGGTTGGACATGTAAATTTATACAATGTGTTTGGAAGAGATCAGAATTATGAACTAAAGTATGTTACTATAAATATCTCATAGTAAATTGTAATTTTCATATCAAGTCGTAATTTTATACAATACAACTGGTATATTTTACTTTGTTTATGACATGATATCCACACTCATACATCAATTTTGATATAAACGTACATTATAACTCTGCCCGTGTAACACACGAGTGAAAACATCTATTATAAACTGGTAACACTAATGGTATTAGATAACATTATTCTTTAAATGTTGAATTGGGCAATGGTGAATAGTAAAACTTCAATAAAATAATAATGCCGGTGTTAAGAAAAATAATTATTTTAGAGAAGTTACTAATCTACAGATGAATTCAAACAACACCTACACTTCCATTTTTTCCCCTCCCCTTCCCCTGATCCCCTTATAATAAAACAAAAACAAAAAGAAAATTATAAATCATAAATGAGTAGTTTATTAACTTATAGAGATATAAGAAAAAAAGGAAATACAACTTATCCATATTTGAAAAAGAAGTAAAATGGGGAAAAATGATGAAAATGTTCAAACCTCGGAAGGTTCTTGAACACCAGTAAAAAAAAAAACAAAACTTACAATTGTCAAATATGTAGTATTAGCATGAACTTTTATGATTAATTTTAAGTGATTATTATATATTCACGCACATTCTAGTTTGTTGCACCTCGTATGTAAACCACGAATGATATACACATATTACACACTGATGTGGTATGATATCAGTCACTATATCATGTATTACATGTCTAGTGTTATAATGATATAATGATACCAAATATCTGGTGCTTGCTCCAATTCAAATTTTAGACCTAACTTTAAATTTCTATTTCTATACATAAGATATAAAACCAATATAAATAGAAACTAGATAATACAGCGAATGCGTGAAAAAAGTAAAAAATTAAAATTAACTTGTGCTGTGAATTTTGATATGTGAAGTTATACAGATTAATTCTAACGGTTGTTCATCCGTAGCGATAATAGCTAGATTGTTAAATCCGAATATAAAGAGTATATAAACTCATTTAACATTTGAAAACTTGTATTGCGCGCAATGATGATAATTATTTTATAGATTTTGTGTTTACCAAGGTGTTGAATAATTTAAGTTTGTACATGTAGCACAACTCATTATTAGAAAGTGTGTGTCTATTATCAACGGCGAGGCCGAGATTGAAATGCCAGATGATCTGTTGATCAAAACAACTGTTGATCCGATTGAATCAATAGTTGAATCTACGTATCCTTCATTTTCAGGCATTTTTTCTGATGCAAAATAGTTACGAAGTAGGGTGATACTTGCTTCTAGACTTGATGGTGTTGAGGTTGTGAACGAGTGTACGATTTCAAAGAATTAGAACGAGG
This sequence comes from Nyctanthes arbor-tristis, assembly GCA_963692815.1. Classification (NCBI taxonomy): domain Eukaryota; kingdom Viridiplantae; phylum Streptophyta; class Magnoliopsida; order Lamiales; family Oleaceae; genus Nyctanthes; species Nyctanthes arbor-tristis. The sequence goes on from CAVNYN010281556.1 coordinate 4,664, forward strand.
AGAGTACGTATCTGAGTTCGGATACAATATGCAGAATAGAGGTTGGCTTTACTTTGTTTGAAGGTCTCCATTCTACCGTGTTTTTGGATGGTATAGGCTGCTCTGGTATTCCGAACCACAAATTGAAACTTAAAGTGGGAGTACCAATAATGTTGTTGAGGAATATCGGTCATACTCAGGGACTGAGCAATGGAACAAGTATGGTGATTACAAGGCACAATGACCACGTTTTGGAGGCTCAAAGTTTGACTAGGAGCAATGCAGGTCAAATTTTTTTTATTCCAAAGACATCATTGACCCCTTCAGATATTAGAATACCTGTTAAGTTTACAAGAAGACAACTTCCAGTTATCGTGTCGTACGCTATGACCATCAATAAAAGTCTGGGGCAGTCACTTTCACATGTTGGACTCCTTAGAAAACCAGCATTTACTCAAGGGCAGTATTGTGTACAAAGAAGTATTTCAAAATTTGTGGTGCTAAACTAAATTTCCATTTAATGGTTTAATTTTCTACTTTCTAATTTTTTATGTCATCATTGCTCTGTAATTCAGCAACTGCTTTTCGTGCATCATAAGGGTGGAAAACTAATTATTCGAAAGTGTGTCAATTTCAATATAATTTACTTATTGGAGGGTTCTATGGACCGATATTTCTGACAAATATCCATGACAAATCATAACAAATAATTAGGAATGATTTATATTTGACCCTCCCCTTTACTTATATATATATATATTTATATTTATATTTATATTTATTAATTATTGAAATGGTTCCTTCAAATATAATAATATGCTAAGAAAGGATTAACTTTGTACTTCCGATTTCGAGGATTGTGATTGCATTTTTATTTTTTTACAAATTTAGATCAACTAAAATTTGAAAATTAATGTTTTTTCCCTCATTAGTTCATGAGAAATACAATTTTTAACCCAAATTTAGCTACCTCACGAGCAATGACATTACACTTCCTTCGACAAAAATCACGTATTGGAAGTGAGAATTTCTCCATTAGACAAGCAATCCTTTGCATAATAGCCCCTTCTTCTCCACAATCATAAGGATGCTAAATAGCCTCAATCGGCTGCTTTACAGTCGGATTCAATGGATGACATTTGAATACCTTCTTCGATAACAATTTGCAGTCCTATCAAATGCACTCACACAAAAGGGGAGTCAACATACCATGAATAACACAAGAACGCACTAAACAAAATTACCTACATCGTTTTGCACTACCACTCCGACTGCATAGCAGTGAACACCAACTATCTCAGCTACATCGAGATTCATCTTCAAAGTTCTGACTGTTGGTTTCATCCACTTTGTGGGACCATATATGGCCAACTCACCACAATCATTGCTATTGGGAAGTAGGAACTTGTTTACCTTTCTAAAGTCATCGAGAAACCTAGCTGCACTACTCAAAATAGATTAGGTTATGCCATAAGATCCCCAAAAATATATAATTTGCTTGCCGACCAGCACTTTCATGAAAGGACACAAAAGGCTCAAAATCAAAGGTATCCAGTGCCTTTCATGCCTCCAAGTAAATGTGGCCAGCCGAATATTTATCTTTACCCAAAATAAAATTACAAAAGCAGCTTCTACACTACATCTCTCTAACATGTTTACACGTAAATAAAGATGCCCCGTAGATTCGACATCTAAACCACAATGATTATAGAATGAAGAAATTGAGATGTTCCTCTTAAACAAGTTTTGATTTATAGGCAAAATATTTACCATCACCCGCCAAATGACAATTAATGTTAACTAAACTTTTATCATTTTTATTATTTTGTATAATAGAATTGATTACTTCATACGTCACTATACTTACTTTTGAAATTTATCTTAAATGATATTAAACTTATAAAAATATTCCCTCATTTGCCACTCCGTTACCAACCCATTACAAAACTAACGGATCTGATGATATGATTGGCAAAAGTTACCACGTGGCATTTTGGCTATTAAAATATGCCACATATCACATGACTTATTTTCACGCAGAGTTAATTATCCCTGGTGCTACCAGTTTTTTTTGAAGTGATAATGCTACTATACTTTTAAAAGATTATTATCTCAAATACCACTATACTTTTAAAAAGTCATCTCAAATGCTATTGTACTTATAAATAATTCGCTTAAAATGACACTACACTTGTAAAAATGTTATCTTAGTTGCATAATTTTTACGGGGTAGTTTATTTTTTTATGTACCCTTTTCCTATGGCTGCATAAGAAAACCGTTAAATCACGGACCAAACTGAAATCGCTAGTTTTAACTAAAACTGGTCTATCTTTCAACCAATAATAATAATAATAATAATAACCATCATCTGCCATACATATAACACCACCACATTGTTGTGATTTCCATGGATCTCGTGCATAAAATTAATGGTTCGGACCGAGAAGAACAAAGCAATTTGGGGGTGGGGTGGCTGCCGAACTGTTAAGAACTCTGACGTGGTGGCTGCTCCAGTAAGGGAGAAGTTGGAAGTACCGGGAGGGGGCTGCCGGAGTTCAAGAGAGGAGTGGTGGGTTCGATCACTATGTGATTTGGGGCTTTTGGGAGGGGTTGGGGGGATGGGTCGGGTAAATCTGAAAAGGGGCTCAGAAAATTTTAGTGAGGCCAGTCGGACTGTTGGGGGGAAGGAATGGCTGAGTTGTAAATCTCGATGGGGCTCTTTTTTTTTTTTTCTTACTTGGCAGCTACATGGAGATAAAGGCTCCATTTCAAAGCCTTATCTATTTCTATAGAAAAATTGCTCAATCACTAACCTTAGCATTAGTAGATTGATGTCGACTTGTTGCAATGAATGTTTATTTATTGAAATCATTAATGTCTAATAATCACATTGTGGTGTTTGAAATAGTGGCGTAGTAGGGATGGGTGCATGTGTGACTCTAAGGGTGTGTAAGTAGTGCGATCGCACAGGCCTAATAAACCAAAGGGGCACCCTTTTTTTTGGGTTATATGGGTGTGATGTTAAATTTTTTTGAGAAACTTTTAAAATGTCATTTGTTAAAAAAATAAGTATTATTGTGACACCTATTTTTAAAAAAATTTAATATTAGTTATTGAGTTAAGAATTAGAATGCATTTCATTATTTTAAAAAATTAAACAAGACTCTACCTTTAAAACTGAAATTTGTTGTTAATCATCAAAGGTCACAAGGGGGAAAAACTAGTCATACTAATAAAGCCAGCAAGTTAGTAAATAATGAAAAGGATTGTTTTTAATGTCAAATTCTTAGGGCAGGCCCTGGATGGGTGGGTTTAGGATCTAACAGAATTGGCCTAATTTGCTAACAATGAATTGCATGTGAAGCTCCAATAAAACTTCTGACAGTCATTTTTTTCTCCATTGGGAGGAGGGGGGCATCGCCTGACAGATTTCAAGCCATTTTTATATAATCTCTGTTCCTTTTTTCTGTAAGGAAAATTCCAATGTCATTCATGGAGACCTCAAAATCTAGAAATTAGTGAAGTGGCCCAAGTCCTGAAGAGAGTAATGTTATTTACTACAATTGGTTTTTGACACTTAAGGTGTTACACTTTTACTAAATGATAAATTAAAGATTGCATATAAAGGAGGGGACTTTTTGTGAAGTTTCCCATTGAAGATCTATAAATCCATTCTCTATAATAATAATTTAGTGACTACAACTTCCAATAATTATTTCTTAGTTTAATAAAACGACAAGTGATTCTATTTAAAAAGAAATGCAATAAATGTTTCTTTGTAAAAAGTAAAATAAAGAGTTTGTTGGAGATGTCTAAAGTTATTATTCTTTAAATGTAAAAATACTCCCTAAAACGTGGAATATTACCTTTTAAATAGAGAGATTGTTGAAGATGTTCTAATATCACAGTAATTACCACCTAACTTGATATTAAACACTACATGTGCTACATAACATTACTCTTAGTGAAAACGAACTGTATAACCTTTCAACAAATTCGTCCCAAGAAGCATCATTCTTTTATTATTATATTATATATCATGGCATCCACATAGAATAATATAGTGATCAGTATTCAAGTTTTGAGTTTTGAAAAGGAAAAAAAAAAAAAAAACATGCACACACAAAGCAAAGAGCCGCATCTTGAGTTGATAATCTCCAGTATGTCTTGGTAGAACTAGATATAGATACCACCATACATATGAAAATATCTTTAGTTGGAAAAGTGAAAACATAAGGATTTTACCCAACCCAAAAAAAAAAAAGGGTTACAAATGTGATCGTAAATAAATCACAAATCAATAATTCTTTTTTTTTAATGAAAGTATAAAACATAATTTCCATCATATCAATATAAATGCGTATAGATGTACACTCAAATAAAGCGTAACATAAAAAAATATAAATATCTCACAGTTGGTGAGATTCGAACAAGATCTAAAGAATTCCAGAGCCTCAAACTAGCTAATTAGGTTAAGCCTCATTGGCACATGGATCAATAATTCTTAATTTATAAGCAAAAGGAAGATTAATAGGCATAAAAATTACTTTGTAATGTTGTACCATCTTTTCAACATTACAAAGAAATTGTTAATTAAGGGTATATAAAGTCAACTTGAATTGTAATATTTTATCCTTAGTTGTCTTTTAACTAAAGGATTTTCACATGAAATTTCTTGCATTAACATTTACGTCAAACTGTGGTTTAATTACTTGTGCCAGAAATAAACAATTAGTCCGAAATCATATGTCTGGTTCTTTTTACCAAATAAAGTCCAGAAATAATCATTAGCTATAATTAAATTTTTCTTTGCTTTATCCCAATCAAATTATCAATTGGACAAAGCGTGTCTGTTGCACTTGAAAAGTTGCAATTGAGATGTGCACAAACCCCACCACTATAACATATTCAAATTTGGCATTTTGTTTAACATAATGACACAAATTAATTAGAAATTCAAAATTCAAATTATATATATATATATATCGAGCTCATTTAAAAGTTTAAATCACTAGCTAGAGAAGAAAAAGATTTCTTTTCAATTGGACTATTAATTCTTTTTTCGCTAATCAGTTATTTATTTCTATTTAAAACTAGTAATAGAATGAGTGATCTGATAATATTGTTTAGACACTTGACCTTTGGTCACAACTTTGATTCCGCTAAGCATTTTAAAAATTGATTTTATGGAGTTGAGAGCAACACATTTCTTCTTGTTTTTCTAATGACCTTAGGATATCCATAACTGAGTATTGTTATATAACACCATTAGTGTTTACTGCTAGTTTAGATGACAAACAAATGTTACTTAAAAAAATAATAATAATAAGACTTTGCACGAATGCAATAAAATACTTCATCAGATTTTGCATGCCACTTGAATTGGTGTAAAGACACTAAAAGCGTAACCCTTATCATAGTTGAGATTTTGTGTTCGAGTCTACCTCTCTCTGAGGTTCCTCCAACCGTAAAAAGGAAACTAAACATTATTTCATATAAAACAGAACCGTGTTAATAAAGAAGTATCTAATATAGTAAAGTTGAATTGAATATATACGTACAATAACTTCATCCCCTTTTAGGGTACTAATACTCATTGAAATTCTGCTATAAAACCGTCCACTAAACACTTCAAATACCCTATGAAAGACTAGGAAAATGTATCCAAAACTTGCTTTTTTGTCAATCTTATCCTTTCATATTTTAATAACATTGGGCTCAGATCCAGATCCTGTTCAAGATTTTTGCATCCCGACAAGATCAGGATCAGACATCATAACTTGCAAAAATCCAAAGTTGGTAAGTCCAGAGGAATTCGTGTTTTCCGGCATCAAATCACCGGGAAATTTCTCAAGTATAGGCCTTTCAGCGATATCCGTCAATCCTACTGTCTTTCCGGGACTCAACACACTTGGCATGTCATTTGTACGTGCAGACCTCAAGGTTGTCACCAACCCTTCTTCTTAAAGATTAACCTGTAATTTTCGTATGTGTATACAACTACCTATCTAAATATATGCCCATCGAGTCATCGAGTAATGCTAAGAGTGCCAGGAGTTACACAAAGAGTAATATATATATATATATATCTGTGTGTATATATAAAATACAGTTGGCAGATTCTATTCATTAGTCACATTTTTTAATTTCTTATCAATGGTCATGATATGATCACATGCGTATTTATTTTCAACTAGTACATTACTAGCTAATAGCATTTCCAATGACCGTATATGCTCATGTAACATTGAGCATTTGAACCGAATTTTCTGTTGCCATGTTAAACAACCTCGTAAAAATTCTTATTCTATTAGAGAGGACGTTATATGTATTCATTTGAATCTTGTTTTTAACAGGTTGGAGGCATCAATACGCCGCATTATCACCCAAGAGCCACAGAGATTGCACTCGTCTTGCAAGGAAAAGTTTATTCTGGTTTTGTGGATTCAACGAACCGGGTTTTTGCCAAGGTTCTTGAACAAGGAGAGGTAATGGTGTTTCCTAGAGGCTTAGTGCATTTCCAGATGAATGTGGGAAAATCTACTGCAACAATTTTTGGAAGTTATAACAGCCAAAATCCTGGAACACATAAAATTCCAAATGTGATTTTTGGCTCCGGAATCAATGATGAGCTTCTTGAAAAGGCTTTCGGATTAAGTCTCGAGCAAATTTCAGCCATCAGAAGAAGAATTATCTTCCCAAAGAGAAAATGAAAATTTTATTTTCTAATGTTTGAGGAACATATTAGTATATATCTTTGTAATTTCATGCATTCTTTAGTGACCAAAATTATTAAGTACCAAATAATGGCTAAAAAGATTACATGTGAACTGTGGTTAATTATGCCGTTAGTCACATATATATTATTTTTTTTTTTTTGAAGGGACAAAAAGATGATAAAAAATAATTTTCTCAAAATGTCACTATTATAAATGTTTTTCTTCTTTTGTCTTTTGGACACAAGAAGAGGGTCAAAGAGAGGCAATGGAAGAAGGCTGTAGAGAGAGCTTTGGAAGGTTTGAAGAAGTCTTCTACCATGTGAATTGTAATACAATGGTTAGACACCCAAGTAAGGGAACAGGTGTTGGGTCCGAACCACATTTAGCGCTCTCTTAATTTCCCTTCCCTTCCCTATCTTTCTTGTATAAAAACTTTTTTAAAAAAATGTGATTTGAATTGTTTTCAGTAGTTATGATATATGCATTTTGGGTCAGAAGTCTCGAGTTTGAACAACACCTACCCCTACCCCAATTTCCCTCCCCTCTGCTGTATCAAAAATAACATAAAATAAAATTATTGAGTTCCAACCAACGACTAAAAGGGAAAATGGCACTTTATAAGTGTGTAGATTGGCATATTAGGTTTCACTTTGATATATGAAACCTTCCATTTTTTGCAGTTACTGTTAAACACTTGATGAAATGAGCCTATTGAAAAATGTTACACTTGCGTTGTACTCGCAAATGTCTCACTTGGCGCTAAGACTTATTTATTTATTATTATTACTACTAGTAGTAGATATTTCACCTCGTGCGTTGCACAAACATAACAGTAGAAATTAAAAAAAAAATTCAAGGCACAAAAGAAATCTGAGGCCAAATCATTTTCTCAGTATAATACTGAACTTAGAACTTTTTTTTGTTATTGAAGGAATAAAGTTTTATTTTGATTGTATTTCTAACTATTTATAATTAAAAAAATAAATATTAAAATAAATATACTTTAAAAAAAGATAATATAAAATTAGCAATCAATTTTCTGTTAAATTTTCGTAAAATATAATATATGTATGATTAATTAATTTTCACGAAGACAACAATGGCAATGTACAATTTATGTAAATATACTTGCTTTCCAAAAAAAATGCCAATCAAACCATAGCCCGTCAATTTTGGCTTGTCATAGATTTAAAATATGTAAAGTAGGTTAATTTGAGAATTTTTTATTTAAAAGAATTAATTTGAGAATTGTTGAAGCATGCTTAAAAAAAATTCAAATATTTATTGTAATATTTCTAGCAAGAGTGTGTGTGTGTGAGAGAGAGAGAGAGGGGAGGGAGAGAGAGAGAGAGAGATCAATTCATAATTTTAATTAATATGTAATAAAACAATCAATAGTGGGTAGAGTGATGGTAAACATTAAAATAAAGTAAAATGTGAAAAAAAAAAGAAAAAGAAAAAAATTTTCCCCACGACGCAAGTAGCAGAACAGTAATCCAAACTAAAAGTGCAATTCAAGCCTAGACACAACACAACACCAAATTGAAATCTTCGATTGGAAACCTAAAATTAAAAATCAAGAGGGGGATTATTTATGAAAATATCAAAAAATTAATTCAAATAAAAAATTAAAGATACAGGAAGAGTTAAGAAAAAAATTCTTATTTCAGAAATCTAAAAGTAGAAATCATTAGAAAGGATTAAAGGAAAAAAATTAATTCAAATCAACAATCAAATATAACGGAAGAGGACGGATTGGATTGGTATAAATTTCCAAAAAGAAAAGATAATAGAGATGTGGTGAAGAAGATAATTCAGAAAAAAATAAAAAAAATATAATTTGACAAATAACGTCATTAGTGGCGTCATTAGAATCCTTATGAAGCCAGACGAGTGGTGGGAAAAACTATATTAGACAAACTTCTCTTATTATTAATATATAGATTGTTACTACTACTACTACTACTACTACTACTACTCCGATCTCAATACTCCGTCTCAACCCTAAATTTACTTAACATAACAATAACTAATAACTTATATGCATTCAAGATGATTATATCTACACCACTTTTTTTACTATCCACACCACAAATTTAAATCTTTTTCTTATTTACTAAAAAGACTAATGATTAAATAAGTTATATAACTTTTTTCTGTGTCCACCACAAACAAGAACCCTAATTTATTTTCTTACTACACCACAATTGAAAACCCCAACACCTTTTACGTCTTTATGCAATGGAAGAGAAAAATACAAACGTAATTGAAATTGAATCCGAAATTGATATCAATATATTCATATGCATGCCACAAATGTCGGGTAAAGTTTTGCTATCTTTATGTTTTAATCAAAATTTCGTCATATATATTATTTGACGTTCTACCGTTTTGTTTTTCTTTTGTGGTATTCCAATTCTAATTAGTTTATATAATTTAAACTGTAAAGCATATAATTCGCAATCTGCAAAAATAAAAAATTAAAGGCTTATAGATCTTCAGCTGTTTGTTCTGAGAATTTATGTGGTCATTTGAGAGATTTCTATTCAATTAGAAGATCGAGTGTTGGAAAAAGCCCTCTGCGCTATAATGAAATGTGCTGGCCGCGCCGCCGCTTCTATCCATAATGCTAGCTTCAACTATTCTGGCGAGTAGTTCAATTTCACTTTTGTGGTCTCAATTCAAGGTTCAGTAGGATGCATTTGCGTAGAATACTAGAATGTGAACCATCGATGAATGGAAAAAGTGTTTGCCAATGGATGGAAAAGGAGTGTGGTGTGGTGTACGATTTGTTTACTTAATTTCCTTTTGTGTTACTTTTAAAATATAAGGTTAGATTGGTAAACTAATTGTGATTTATATATAAAATTTGCACTTTAATAGTAGTGTGTTTATCCAGTGGTGTGGTTAGTAAAAAGGATAGTGCAAATATAACCACCCATTCATAAATTTCTTTCTCCAAACCACCCCAAAAAAAAAGAAAAAAAACTTATATTCATAAATTAATGAATCAAATATCATTTGTTACAAAAATTAATGAATCAAATAGCATTTGTTAGAAAAAAAAAAGGAAAGTAATTAATTATCCCCCAGGATCTCCAAGGCATTGCCAAGTTTTTTTTTTTTGATATTACAAAGGGGATTGTAGGTGTGAAGAATTAAACCCTTAACTAAAGGTTTAAGAACCTAACTAAGAAGACATTAGACCACATTGATCTTGGCGTAGTGCCAAGTTATTATTCATCTGGTATTCAACATTTTTTTTTTGGTTGGGGGGTTTATAGTGATAATTGTTGGAAACTAAAATAAATATACTTGAAAATTTACATAACTAATTATTTAATTTCAATTTTAAAAAATAAAAAAGCAAATTGAATTAATGATTAGTGATCAAATTAAATTTCATTAAGAAATTATAGATTTTATTTGAAATTTAATTGAATCAAATTGTAAGAGATTGGATCATTAGAAAGTTCAAAAAGCTAAAAATAACTCTTTTGACGCATAACACGTACCATAAGATTGTTTAAACAAAATTTAGACGATAATTGGATTGTGAAACAAGTTTATCTTTGAGTCAGAAAGGAAAATTTGTGATCAGAAATCCATGCCACTTCAAAGAATTTGTGAAATTAAAAGGAGCCACGAAAAGAAAAGAAAAAGAAAGTTAGGAAAACTAATTGTGTGGCCGCAATATTTTCACTGTGCAGCTGGACAGTTCACAGTTGAAACAATTCAGAGGCTGCAGATGAACTGTGTTGGCCGCATAGAAATGAACCATGCGGCTGCACATGCCAATTTTTCAGCATATGAAAATGTGAATATTGAGGCATCTTGTCATCAATCTGTTAGTTCTTCTGTCACTTGAATTGATACCAATTCGGGAGGTATGAACTGAAATCTATAATTATGTGTTAGATTTCATTGTTTAACAAGATATTAAAATTCTAAAACAATCCAAAATCTAATATCGTTCCATCAAACTCAAATTCTTAAAGTGTTAATTAAATTCATTTTTGCTTGGTGTCGAGTTTGGTAAATGCTTGATTAACCCTCAAAGTTTGTTGCCGGTGGATCCCGTAATCAATCTCCAAGATGAGAGGGTGGAAATAATCACTTGGTAACAGCGAACCATGGTTAATTGGTGAAAGAGCCGCATTTTCCGGGTTCATTTCTTTCTTATTGTAATTTTTTTTTTCAATATGTAATGTGTTTCATTCATACGAAACTTGTTGATTTGTTTTAAATATATGTAATTTAGATCAACGACTGTAAAATAGGACACTTATATGGCTTGGATGCGGTATTATTTTGTATCCCAAAAGTCCATATTAGTAGCTGATGTAATATACTGTGGCTGTAATTAAGAAAAAATCCGAAAAGAATTCTCCTCTCTTCCTCTATATGTTTATTTCTTCCTTGCTGCCTCTGTTTTTCCCCTGCATATTGTTCAATTCTTGTTTCCGTTTTCCTGATTTTACATCATATTCTGGGCATATAAAGCTGTAAATGCAGCCAATAATATTAATCATCATCATTTTGTGATTGTTATTTATTTGTTTCTAGTTTTTTTGTGTGATGATTCTCAGATTCGAAGTCTTGTTAATAATTTTCCAACAGTATCTCATCATTAACAACAATATGATTTTTATAATGGTAGAGATGTGTATATGTATGGAGGTAGATATATTTATTATCAGAAGAAAATCAAGATGATCCCTTAGAAAAAAAATAAAGATAAACTTCCAATAAATAAAGGAAAAAAGAAAAATTGTCACCATGATATCATCATGTTGTGTTATGAATATGCTGCAACTAATTTTTTATTCTAAGTTTCACAAAAATCTCGATCAGCACACCCTTTATAATGATGAATGGTCCAAATATATTCTCCAATCCGAAGAAGATGACCGAGCAAATTTAGTAGAAAATAAAGGTGGCTCTGGTGGGTCCCCAATTATAATTGGTTCAGTTGGAAAATGATATCGAGGCACCATCTGGCTCTACAACGGAGTAGCCTACACAGCATCACATGACCCTCCTGATTTGACCCACCTCGGTTCTTGAGGGGGTTAATGGACAGCTCGTAAAGCATGAATCAGACCTCCATTCTTGAACTAGCTTTTGCGGTGAAATTTGGTTCATCGTCCTGTGTTGGGTGTCAAAGCTAGCAACGGCGTCAAGGTTTGACCCACGCCCTTATGAACTACCCTCGAACCCTCTCAAGAACTGATGTGGGACGTATTATTGCCACCCTCATTTGACTGCACCTCTTCATGCTGCCTGAGTCGACAATTTGCCTGAGTTCGCAGAGAGGCTCCATATAGATGCTCACCCGACTCACTGAGATTTTGGCTCTGGCACCAACCCAAAGACGATGAAGCATCGCAAATGCGAGTTCAAAAGTGGACTCCCGCCTTACATGTGAACTGCTCTCTAACCCTCCTAGAACCGATGTGAAGCTTCACCTCCTATTGGGGGTCTCACATTCTCCCACCTCATTGGTCTGTGTAAGATGTCTGGCTCCATTAGGGAGTCAGGTGGCCTCCATATCATTCGTCAATCCCCTTTTTTCTAAGGAAACAACTTGGTTTCTTTAAGGAATTTACTTTACTATAAAATCATATATAAAAAAAATAATCACTAGTGGTTCCAGCAGGTCAGTTATAGTTTCAAGAAATTACTTATGGTTTCTTACTTTATTTAACAAAGTTGATTCCTCAAAGGGACCGGCGTTGTTTCTTTAGGAAAATTTCATAACCCTCTGCACATTCCAAGATTCCTTTTATCTTTAATATGAATCTTGGATGCTCCGTCTCTATTATAGATAGATGTGTATTTCAACACAATGGATATAATGTATAATTCAACCCACTTTTAAATTGATTATGTATCAAATACTACATACGAATTAAGTAAAACTTGCTCATTTCAATGATTTCATATAGTTTAATTAGTCAAATATATTTATGGGTATGCATATATGTATGAGAATTGAAATACATCTATCATGTCTTTTGTAGTAAGACTATTATGCTTTCATTTGCTTGCACTGCAAAACAAAAGCGCCCTCCTTGAGGCTTCTAGGCATGGAGTAATCGGCTGCAACTTTCCATGGCAATGCATCACATGCTTTCACCGCCGGCCCCATTGGAATCGCCCTCGACACGTCTGAAATCGGCAGCAAACAGTTGGCCAGAAGAGTGTCACTTGTTGCAGTGAAATAGCTATCCCAATAATAACGCGGAGGTGGGATTTTGTTCACTACCTCTAGATTGATCTCGAAAAGATCTCGATCATCTTCGTCTTCTTTGGATTCGATATGTGTTTGGATTTTGCTGACTTTTTGATGTTCTTTTTCGGCAATCTTAGCAGCTAAGTCCATAATGATATATAAAAATCGGTTGTATTTCCATGCATTAGCCTGCTGCATATATTTATATGTGCTGCTTTTTGTAATTGATAGTGGGGTTGGTGGAAGGTGGGAAGTAGGAGATAAGTTTCAACTGTCTGCAACCATCAAAGAGGAAAATCTTGAGAAGCTGTAATTTTCAATGCAATATATTTTCTAGCTTTGGCAGCTCTCCCAAACTAAACTTTTACAGCAATAAAATAAATTTAATGTCACTATGGGAACAAAATTCTAGTAGTCCATATATCATACTCCATCCTATTAACAAAATAAAAAATGACGTGTATATTTATGGGACCTAATTTATTGTTAAATTGGGGCCTTTAAACACACATGTGGATTGTTGATTAGCTAAAAGTACCGTACATATCTTCATTACTTCTTAAGTACTAGAAATTTTTTCATTTGATGGATGAATGTCATGTGCTACCACTACTAGAAAATGTAATATTAGCAATAAAATTTTAGTAATAAGACCAATTTCATTACTATTAGCAACAGAATAGTAATTGAGTGCGAATTGCCACAGAAATAGTAACGAAATCGTTTTGTTGCTACTTTTTCGTTACCAATCTATTACTAAATAGTAACGGAAATAATTTGTTACTATCAGTAACAGATTACAACAATTTTGTAACGAATATGGTTGGGGAAAATTACCAGAACATACTTTATATAAATTATAGAGCAACATATTAACAAAAATATATAGTAGTCTGGTGGTTGAGACTTTACTCGCTAACTACCAAGACTAGAGTTTGAATCCTCACAGGAGCAATAGAGGGAATTATTTTCTTTCAAAATTCTAGTTCACAATTAGTAACGGAATTAACAATAAAAGTTTGTTGTTAATTAGTAACGCTTTTATCCATTAGTAATTTAGAAATGACTTTCTCTATTACTAATTTGGTAACGGAAAACTAAATCTGTGGCTAAATTAGCCACCATGGAACTAGAAAGGGATTTAACATCAGAACGTTTCCGTTACTAACAGTCTTTTAGCAACAGATTAACCCGTTTAGCAACGAAAATTTCCATTATCAATCGTATATTTTCTTGTAGTGTATCTCTTGGGCTAGTTGATCATAACTATTTGCGAGCGATATAGTGCACATGAGTAGATGGATTGAGGAGAAATTGGATTGATGTCATTTACAAATTTGACCATCATGTTATGTTAACGATATGGAATCTATGGTGAATTCTAATTTTTGTTACTTAATTTTGAAGGTTTTTGCTTGAATGCTTTATTTCATGATGTATCAACCTCCTCCAACAAATTAAAAAGTATGGAAAATGCTATTTGTAGGGAAGCTTTCACAAAATGATTATACCATTTTTAGTCCTATAAATTATGATCTCCTCTCAAGCATTTGATAAAATTATCCCACAAGACGCACACATGATAGAAGATCATTATACAACGCACATGTTGGTTGTCTTACTATGGGACAACCCGCATGTGGGTTATTTTATGATATCCAGTCACGTGTGTGGCGCGATCGAGATCGGGATTAATTCTAGTCATGTGTATTGTCATGTTTCTATGGTGGCAATCACCTTCCAACTACATGACACGGAATGGAAGATCAACTTTTTTGGATGGACACTAAAAATAAGGAAAAAAGATCGTAGATTAGGCTTCATGAGAATAGAGAATTTTATTAATTTATAATTTATTATCTTGAATGACGAATAATAAAAACCCTTTATTGGCTCATAAATAGACCTGGTGACAACATAAATAATATTTCAAAAGCACGAGAGAGAGAGAGAGAGAGAGAGAGAGAGAGAGAGAGATGAAAAGTTAATTTTCCCAGTTAACTTGGCGGTGCCACCCACCTCAACGGAACATATATGATAATTAAGGAACGAATAGCTGAACTAATTATAAATTAACAATAAAAAAATCTGCATACAACTGTATATAACTTAAAAGTCACAACACTATCTTTCCCCCCAAAAAAAGTCACAGCGGTAATCTTAATTAACTATTTTATTACAACAGAAGTGATAATTAAATTCATATAATGTCATGAATTTCTTGAACGCAATCAACTAATCTCACCAAAACTTATACAAATTAAAATATGTAGTATAAATTTACAATGGAAAAATAGATTATTAACTCGTAATCCGAGACAAGTATATAATGTCAGAATTTTTGTTTCGTAAAGTTGACCTTCGCCACTTTAGCTAATTATTTAACTAAGTGTTTGGCAACTATCCAGATTATAATCTGGTTTATAATATGCTACGTGACATCATTTTATTGGTTACTTTTTATAAAAAATAAAAGATTGTGTCTTGACTTTTACTTTTTGACTTTTTGAAAAAAGTGAAACCAATAAAATAATGTCGTGTGCCAAATTATAATTCAGATTATAATCCACGTTAGTTGTTAAATACCCTGTAAGTGAAAATTGTTAGTTGAATATTGGCTTGGATTCCGGTTGCATTTTACCTTTTGAATAGATTGTGGTGTTTTAATTAATTTTTGGAAACTAATTTCAGGTAAATGAGAAATTAATGTTACATGTACTAATCACTTATAAATTGTGAAAGTGTGGACGTTGAATTCAGAATATTTTAGAATATTCTAGGACATTTTTTTAAAAAAAAAGTCTTGTCTCCTTAGATGAAATATCATACTAATTTTTATATTTGATTGTTTCCTAAACAGCGCCTCTTTGGATATAGGCTATCGACACGTTTGTATCCTTTTCTGGGCCTAAGGATCATTGTTTTTCAAGTTGCGTTTTCCCAACATATATTTTTTTCACAAACGCTTCTTTGTTGTGCCTGCTAATTTATTGAGTGAGTTGACGTAAAAATGTGATATTTTGCCTATATAATAGACAATCTTTTTTTTTTTTTGAAATTTTAATAACAAAAAAATATATATTTTTACACAGACTAATTGTATCCAACAAGTACAATAGATTCACATATATTAGTACGAGTTTGTAAAAAAGAGAGAGTATTTAGTAAGAATGTCCTATATATCCAATGGTAGGACCGTCTACTAAATGAACAACAACTAGAAAATTTTAAGTTAATTAAATCCACCTGATCATTTTATCAATAATAATAAAAATTTTAAATGAATTATTAACTATTCTCTTAAAAAATAAATAAATCTAAACCCTTTCTCTATCCATGTCCATTTGTGTCTCTTCTTCTACCTGATTTTGCTGGAATCTATATATCTATATAAAGGAAATTAAGTCTACAGTACCTCTATACTGCAGTCTTCCCGCCTAAACAGATTTAAGTAGGGTTATTTCTGACTTTTCAATGGCTAGTTGCATCTTCGCGGTTGAAGTTGATATCGTGGTTTTTAATTAGTTTGCTTCACGCGCTTTCCTTAGTCCTTTAGGAATTGTTCCATGTGTTTTCCTTGTTTCTCTGTAACTAAAAATTCTCTTTGATTTTGATAGCGATTTGGGATCCAGCGGCTACGTTGGTCATCCGATTCAGCCAATTGAGCATGCGTTTTCCTTCTTTGTAACCGAAAATTCTCTTCGATTTGGGATAATAGGGTTTATTCATATTTCCAGCAGCTGCATTGTTCATCCAATTTAGGCAACTGAGTTTCTTTGACTACTTGAATGACA
Organism: Nyctanthes arbor-tristis; assembly: GCA_963692815.1. Classification (NCBI taxonomy): domain Eukaryota; kingdom Viridiplantae; phylum Streptophyta; class Magnoliopsida; order Lamiales; family Oleaceae; genus Nyctanthes; species Nyctanthes arbor-tristis. The sequence continues at coordinate 21,392 of CAVNYN010281556.1, forward strand.
AACTGGTGGCTAAAATCCTCATCAGGTTGCCCAATGCTGAAGCTGTCGTTTGGTATAAGGTCATCTGTAATCAGTGGCTCGCCCTTGTCTCTAATTCTTATAAATACTTTGTTACGCGTTTCATTCCACGTATTTCTTTTTTTTCCCCGAATGGATAGTTCTTGTATTTCAATTAAATATAAGGGTGTTTTTACCAATGTATTAAATAGTTATTTAGTGGCAACTAATCGAGCAAGTGATTCAACAAGGAAATATAGGATAACCCTTCATTCCATAAGTCGAGACCAGTCCCCTCAATAAATTATCTTATCAGTGTTTTTACCAATGTATTAATTAATAGCAAGTAATCGAGCAAGTGATTGGATAAGGAAATGTAGCATAACCAGTCATTCCATACCGTCGAGACCAGCCTCCTCAATAAATTATCTTATCATATATATTAATTCTTTCATTCAAAATTTTCTATTAAATCTATTTCTTCTCTTGGGGTTTTAATGTATTATTTACCTAGCATTTCATTTCTTGATACAATTTGTTTTCTTTAGCAGGTGTGAGAAGTGGGACAGTTGTCTCAGATTTTTCAATTAAAAAAGTGAGGAAAAAAGGTATTGAAGAAGTTGTTTTGAATTGTGGGAAAGAAGGTGATTATATCATGAAAGGGATGAAAGTGATAGGAGGGAATATGAATAGTGATTTAACATAGTTTTTGTTTATTTCACGATTTATAGTTCTGTGGATATTTAGAGTTGGTATTTTTAACTATTTTATGGTAAAACTTTAGTTTTAACTATCAATCTATTATCGTTCGTTGCATCTACTAAATTTGGAAATGCCACTATTGAATAGGCTGTTAGATGATACAAATGGGAACGGGGATGGATCATCTACTCAGAATTCAACAAGTAAGATTTAGAGGGTGGTCAAATTGGAGAGGCCTTAGGGAAACTGCACGACGTTTTGCACTGATTTTTCCTACTTTTCATATCTGTTGGGAAGTGTAATTAATGGATTGTTTTCATGTTGATGGTTTGTATGTTGACTTAAACAATGCTTGGAATGATTAAATGAGAGAACATTTGTTTTGTTTGACTTTTTAATGATCATGAAATAGATTGGTGATCTTTAGTTTGGTGGTTGAATATGACTTCTCTTGAATTCATAGTTTAGGATAATATTTTGATTATTTTAGTTCGTGTGCAATGGTAAAATTCTTTTGAATTTTTATTTTTTTGGTTTGTGTTTATTTTATTTTTTAAACCCCGGTTTTGTGTCTATTTAGTTGTAGATTTTTTGCTTCCCCACCCCTACAATCCCTCTGTAATATCAAATGTTGTATTTTTTTTTTTTGTATGGATTTTTTTAATTATTTTTTATATTTTTAGTATTTTTTGAAGACATTTATGTGAGTGTACTGGAATATAGTAGCAGATTAATTTAGAAAAGAATACTTTCTAGCTTTAACTATACAAGCAGTTATTGAGAGATTAGAATATACATTACAATTTGGATGTCTATGTAAATTTTCCGCCTTGTGTTTTATTCTAAATGTGTGTTCAAATTATTTGACTTAATGTTCTGAACACAGATTTGGGGTCTTGAAGTTTGAGCCGATACCTTGGTTGGAGAATGTTTTGGGATATTTTAGGAGGACAGTGGAGAAAATACTAATCATGGGTGTACGTCAGTGAGCATATTCACAGTTTTAATTTTATACACACACACACATATTGATCATCAGCCTTAAATGTGTCCATTTATTCAAATAAAATTTTATTTAGGCTATAAGATGGTTGGACCGGCAGAGAACGGTTCATAGATGGGATAATGATGATTTTGGACAGTTCATCATGTGTAATGGTGTGACTTTGATATGAAAATATTAGTAAATGTTTTTATTTTCTCTTCAAAAAAAGAAAAATGTTTTTATTTCTTTTCTTAGTGTTTGCTTAGTGATTTTGATTAATTTGTAAATATTTGCTTAATGCTCTTGCTGTGTTAAATTAGTTTGTTATGGATGTTTTGTTCTCGAAAATATGATTGGAAGTTCAGATAGATTCATTCAAAATTTTAAACTATTGATTAGTTAAAAAATTTATGCTGCCACTTTTGTTGAATCTTTGATTGGTTGAGACCTCAAGGTGCTAAGAACTCAGCATAATTAATCAAGTTAGGCCTCATGAATGTATTTTCCTAACATCGATATCTATATATATGTGTGTGTGTGTGTGTGGGGGGGGGGGGATTCCTCTATTTGTCCGCAATTACTTTCTTTCATTTAATTCATATACGTCATATCCTCTTCCGTTTGTTTCTTTAGGAAACAAAAAAAAACACTTTTTTCTTTTTTGTATTTTCAAGAAATAGAAATTCGTCACTCCATTTCTTTATTTATTAATTTTGTTAGATGAAGGAAAATCGACTCCCTTGCACCAGTTGCACCACCTTATCAGTCCAACATTCTTAATCATATGATATCATATCATATGGTACTAAATCGGAATAATTCTAGATTGATCATTTCTATAATTTATTGAAGATTCAACGTGCAATATTAAATAATAAATCAACGTCAAACTAAAGCAAATACATACTTGAGTTCGGATGTGGCGTGTACATCGGATAAAATTGTTGATTGATTAGAAGATCTTCGTTCTCCAGAATTTTTAGATAGCATTTTCTATAATTACAAGTTGAAATTGAAGGCTGGCGTTTCTATTATGTTGTTGAACATTATTGATCGTACCAAGTTAATTATTAAAGACTAGGAAATCATGTTTTGGAAGCTGAAATTTTATCAGGAAACAATATAGGACATAAGGTTTTAATTATATCGCATACAACGACTATCAATAAGTCTCAAAACCAATCACATTCCTACATTTATTTATTTATTTATTTACAGAAAAAACATATTTCAGTCATACAAAATTTTACGTCACAATTTCTATAGATAGAAGCCGTTTTGGTTTGAAGATGCTGATATTTGACAAAATTTAACAAACCAATCAATTCAACAACAAATATTGTATTCAAAGAGGTTTTTCAAAATTTGTATAGCCTATAATATTGGTTTTGAAGTCTAGTTTCTTTTATGATTGTTGTATTTAAGATTTTATTAGATTGTTTACTCTTTACTTTTATTGACATTTTCTATTACTATGATCGTACTATATATATCCAAGTGTGAACTACTAGTTATGTTATAAAATATATATATATATATATATAAATAAGCTTTTAAGTAATTCTCAATCATTGCGACCATCAAAATGCTTTCATTTTGTTAAATTCCTCGTTAAATTTTTGCGGGATATTACACCATGAGAGTTGTTTATGTGATTTTTATTTAAATCAAATAAATAATAAATTATTTTTAAAAATCGGGTTTCGAGGCAGGGTGGGTTGAGCAAACCCATCCCGGCACCCACCCTGCCTCATTTCTTAACCGGGCCAGGCCTCGTGGATTGTGAGTTCTCGAATACAATTTGTCATCTTTATTTCTAATTTTTTTAAATTTATTTTATATACAATAGGGAGATAGGGAAGGGGAGGGCATGTGTGGTAGTTTATTGAGCTGTGGGGCTCGTTGAATGAAAGGATAATTGCTTCACTATTAAAAGCAATGTAAATGCATGTCTATCCTACTGTTTAGGCGTTCACAAGACACCATGCGATGAAACTCTAGAAACAAAGGATATTCTGATTATTTATCCTCTTATAAGTGTTTACAAAATCAATAATTAGACAAATTTAATGAATAATACTATATGATTAAACAAATTTATACTGGCTGAGTCATTCTTGTAAATGTTTACAAAATCATTTTTCCTTGATATTTATAGTTTCCCAGACAATTTTTATATGATTAATTTTAAGAGTCAATGGAGATATATCTGTGACATATTATCGATTTTTCTGGTCTAGGAAGTGAATTCAATCTGATTCTTGAAATAACAGTTCAAAAACTTAAAACACTAGATTATATTACAAGTTTCGACTCATTTGAACTTTTATTATCTGTAGCGCTTGGCACACGCCCTCATGTACTTTGGCCCACAAAAGTGTATGACATGGACAGCTTGGCAAGCGGCATTTAGTGAAATTGATCGTAATACCAATGATTTGAAAGAAACATGAAAACCGTATCCAGTTAGAATGCTTTTATTTCTCCAGATGAGAACTATGTTCCGATCTAAATTATTAACAATACTCCTTTTTTTTTTTCCTTTTCTTTTTCCACTAATCCGACATAATTATGAAATCAGAGGAATTTAAAATTAAAAGAGAAAAATAAATTATTATACACATGAAATTCACATATGCATGATTATCCCCATCATTAGCCGGCATAACCTCCGCCATTTATGAGCCAGAAATAGTCATCCAAGTCAACGGCCAGGATCCACATAATTTCATATCTTCTCCAACTTCTCAGCTTTGACCACCGGATTGGCCTTGGCGATGGCTTCCTTCCCCATGGCTTTGAAATCGAATGTGCACCCGTGTTGCTCCGGGTACCTGTGGACCCCACAGAAGATGGTCCCACACCTACACCGGAAACCCATCAAACCCACCTTCCTCCGGCACGCAGAGCACCTGCTGGACTGGTGTTGCACCAGCGGTTGCGCCGCCCATGAAGACGAGTTTTCCGGGGAGGGTTTCAATGAAGTTGGCCGCGGGTCCACGACGGATGGCGAGGGCACAACCAGAGGTGGCTGCGACAAAAATAGAGAAGAATCGTCAGATTTGGAATTCTTCTGCGTCTCTTTCGGGCACAAATCTCTGTAGCATTTGGAACATAGATTTTGAGTCGCAGGACTGCCGAAGAATCCACAATTATTTGCACACAAACGGTGGCCTTCAGTTGCCTGAAATCCATGCTCTTCCGCCATTGTTTCTTCCAAAGATCTGGACCAAAAAACGCCTCAGAGAATCAGAGATCCAATTTCTTTAAAAGGGGATCTAAAAATCAACGAAAAGATCTGGACCAAAAAACGCCTCAGAGAATCAGAGATCCAATTTCTTTAAAAGGGGATCTAAAAATCAACGAAAAGAGAAGATAAGACGGAACTTCTCAGAGAGAATATGGAGATTTTTTCTGTGGGTGAGGAGGAATCTATAGAAGAGACGGAGAGAGCGGGACCCCAGAAGAAAAGGCCAAGAACCAAACGGAATTTAATAAAATCGAAATGATGATGGATCAAAGAGTGGGGTGCGGACAGGCTGGAAGGAAGATAGCGAAAAGGGTAGATGATTTTTAGGAGGATAATAATTGATGACTATGGGGGGTGGCGGAGGGGACACGTGGGAGTGGCTCTATGGTGGTGGTTGAAGGTGGCGGGCGGTGGTTGGTTTGGGGGTGATGAGTGATGACTAATGATTTTTATGGGTCCTTGCTTAGCTGTGTTTTCGGTGTTGAGGGGTCAATTTTGAGGCACGGGACTGGCAAAGAAAGAAATTTCGTGGGTAATTATTTTGAACTATCAGTGAAAAGCATAATTAAATTTAGGTACTTCGTGACAATATATGACACCTTGCAAATCCCTGATGTCACGAAGATGGTTCAATTTTTTTTTTTTATCTTTTTTAAAATATAATACACTTTTCTATTAAAAAAAATAGTTATAAGCTAAGACTCTTATAATCAAATAACGTCTTAATTAGATTCTTAAAACTGTTGGTCAAGAGTTCAATTCTTAAATCTTTTGTAATTTCAAAAAAAATAGTTAGAATATATAATTTGAAAAAATAGCTAGAATGTTAATTTTTTATACTCCTATTTAATTTACATTATAATTAACTAAATAGTATATATATTTTTTCTTAATCTATATATATAAAAAAAAGAATAGAACCATTCTTTTAGAAAGGAGATATGATTTTTTTTATTATAATACACATTAAATAAATTAAATAAATATAGAAAATAAAACTAATCTTCTAACTACATTTCTAAAAACAAACTGGCCTTTATTTTGGGGTTTATGAGTAGATTTAAGTCTAGGAATACAGTGAAGCTCAAGAAGACCAGGTATGTGTTCAATTTTATTACAGTAAGAACCAAACAATAATAAAATAGTGCAACTGTGTGGGCAATATTGTTTGCCTAATGGCAGATAAAATTACAAGGACCGCGAACCGTGTTTGCCAAAAGTGGATTTATCTTACTTAACACAAACTATAAAGCTATCGTTCGAGCAAGTGTTACAGTAGTTAAGTAATCGCGTCTATAGTGGGATATCTCAAATTTGAATCACACATGCACCTCTCCTCCCTTCCCCTATTTTCCAATTCCCCGTTATTAAATAAATAAATAAATAAATATAAATAAAAACCGTGAAGTGGCGTCATGGCCCTCTGATTAAATCATGCACCATTATTTTTAATTTTGTAAAATATATTATTATGCAACCATACGAAACCAACCCAATACCTAGTTCTTTACCCATTTTTCTATCATGGTAGCCCATTGAAACTTTGACAATCTTTTCTTCTCAATGAAAACCCAAAGCCTTCGGTTTTTGCACGAAGAAAGGACTTGCTTTTCCATTCAGGGATGATTTTGCGGTCTTTTTTTCTTTTCTTTCTTCTTTTTTTCCAGAAGCCATATTTGGCTATCTTGAGCAACTTTATTTGCTTCTCTACAAATAAATTCACATTGCAGAAGAGAAAACATATAAGGCTGGTTATACTACATTGAACAATAATCCACTATTCGCCTCTTTCATCTGAATGCTTAGTTGCATCCACTGCTAAATAACAATCGAACTCAATGGAAGATCCTTGAGTTCCCTTCTAGAGCATTTCCAATTGAAAAATTTTAGGGGGATATGAAAATGGGACATTATTAGGTGACATTCTTATGTGACACACTTGTATTAGATGATGAAAAAATAACCATGTAATTAGGAATAGCAATGGGATATGTATTACCCGATACCCGAGAGTACCCGCCCCGAATGAGGCCGGTATTACCCGCCCCGTTAAGTATCGGGGCAGGTACGGGGCGAAATTTTTCGCCTGACGGGTTTTGGCCGCCCCGCCCAGCCCCGGGCCCTATACCCGGTTTTTTTTTTTTTGAAAAAATATTTTATTCTCTCTGAAATTTCAAAACTAGATACCAAAGATGAAATTGGTATGATATTTAAGATGACTTTTCATATAGTTTTAATTTCATTTTTTTCTATATTTTTTTAGTTATTTCTTAACGGGGCGGGTAACGGGTATTTTTTTTGTACCCACCCGGAATCACCCCCGCCCCGTATCCGATAACGGGGCGGGAATGGGGGAAGGCATACCCGCCTCGAACCCGCCCCATTACTATTCTTACATGTAATTATCACCTAGTAAATATGTGTCACGTGAGAATGTCACCTAAAAATGTCTATTTTTCATGTCCTTATAGAATTACTCTTTCTAATTGGTAACCCAAAAGTTACCCATAAATATCACCATCTTTCCTCGAAAAACACAAGAACATTCCAAAACAAAACACCATGATGATTACGCACAACCACTCCAATAGCAAATTGGTGAACTCCAACTTTGACAGCAGCATCTATATTCATCTTTAATAGTGCAACACTTAGCTACTCAAAAATTTTTGATACTAAGTAATGGAGCCATTATAGGGGGACATGAAATGGGATATTATTAGATAACATTCTTATTTGGTACACATTCATTGAGTGATGATTACATGATTACTTTTTCATCATCTAATATAAGTGTGCCACATGAGAATGTCACATAATAATGTCCCATTTTCATGTCCCCCAAGAATTTTTCTAAGTAATGCCCTTCATCATCTTATTTAAAGCCACCACCTCACCATGGATACCGGCCATTTTTAACTCTATCAGGAATGCTATTGCATTGATAAGGATTTTGATGATTTAATGGCTGAACTAAGAGTGTGTTTGATTTAGATATTTGAGAATGTATTGTGTCAAAAGTGATTTTTTGGTAGAATGCATAGTTAAAAAGTGAAATTACAACTTTATGTATAAGATTATTTGAATGGATAAATGAATAGTTGAAAATGAGTTTGAGCGAGTACTGATTTTGTAAAATCTAAATGAGTAGACGGAAAGGGTAGATTATGTCAAAAATGTGAAATTTGAGGGTAAAAACGCCAGGATTTAAAGGATAAGGATGAAAAACGCAGCAACACAAAAGAATAGGGTAGATGTTGCCAATTAGCCAATACCCAATATGTATTTCTCCAAAATTGTTGCCCGACCCTGGCATGGACAATGGAGCAAACACCGTCGACCCAACAGCCGGCCGAACAACAGGAGCAGTCACCGGCCACCTCCGCCGTCGCTACTCAGCCACAGCCACCGTCCACAACTGCTACAATCTCTTCTTCCTCCGCACTCGCTCCATCCCTCCCACCAAAAACCACTCCCTCTCCGAACCCTAACCCGACGTCTAGCCTTAAACCGCCCACCACCACACAGTCCCAAACAGCCACTTCACAAACAAGACCATCATTCAACACCAGGCCATGGCAATCGAATTCCTCAAATTATTCCCATTTCTCTCTTCCCCCGCCTCCCCTTCCTTCTTCATCCACTCCAACTTCTTCGGGTTCTTTGCCTCCTGCGCAAAGAGGCGGTATGGCAATTGGGGTTCCTGCGCAACACCCCGCAACCTCTCCAGCTCCCCCAACCTCCTTTTCCTCGCTGACTCCCCCTTCTTATGGTCAACAATCCCAGGTCTGTTTCTGTTCTCTTTCAGCGATATAAATCGATGTGTACGTATTGTCCCCCCCCAACCCCCCAAAAAAGGAAACCCCCACATAAGAGAGAGAGAGAGAGAGATGTATATACATTTAGTTGATGCAAACATATGGTATTTATATGTGTGTTTAGCTGGGAAATACGTCAGCTTTTAGCTGTTGCTTGGGATTTTGTAGGCGAGGCAGCCTATACACGGAACGCAAGGAATTGGGATGACAGGATCACTTGGTACGACTTCAGCAATGCGGCTGGGAGGTATTACTTCACATGTGAGACCTGGCCAATCTCTTAGGCCTCAAACTAGCTCAAGTACACAATCCCCTACTACACCGGTTCGTACATAATGCATTACTTTTATGGAATAAGTTGATGTTGTGTGTATTTTAGCTACGCCTGTGTCTGTGTTAGAGCTTATAAATATGGGGCTTCATCCTGAACGGTATTTAGGTACTGCTGAAATTTGTTAGAGACATAATATAGAGTAACAAAAAATTTATTTTATTGTGCTGGAGAAGGAATGACGATACCTTTGTGATGGTGATAAATTATTTTAGGTTGTACAAAAGCATTGAATGTCATTTCATTCGGCACTCCGTAATTGGTTCATAAAGCTTAAATACCAGTTTGCTGGCATTTAGAGGATACTTGTTAATTGCACACTTTCCTGTAATTCTTACCCAGGTGATAAGTGGGTGATCAGTAATGCTTTCGAGTTACTTTTTGAATTTTTAGTGAGCTGATAGTTACATGCTGCACTATGTGATCAAATTGACTGTCTGAATTAAGCATAACCTGGAGGATGACTATTGGAAGTCGGTGCCACAGCTGCTTATGCAGATAGATCTCCTCTATATTCAGTGTCCAGCCCAGATCCCTCCTTACATTGTAGTGATACTGCTTTCCGTTTTACAGATGTCTCCCCTCCTTACTTTCTTGTTGTGATGTAGTCCTCAAAGATTTAAAAGATAGGTGGAATATATCTGTTAGCCATGAAAACAATAAAGAAATTTTCTTACTCTTCATTCTTCAAAGTGTTGAACCTGCAGTAGTCTTCAACTTCGATATTTTACCTGCACCTTATGACCATGTGCTTTCTAGAATGTGAGAAACCGTCTTTTACACATCATTAATAAATGCTGACTTCCAAAAGTGAGCCTCAAGTGATTGAATGAACAGGATGCTGTGTGATTATGGATTAAAGTAGGCAAACTGGTTATTTTGGCATTATCCAAGTTTATTGCACAAAGGTCAGCTCGCAGGCTTGCATAGACCATTTCTTATTCCGCATAAGTATTTACCGTTAAGGATTATGAATGCATTCTTATCTAGTACAAATGTACAATAATTCACTTCTAGACCTTTGTAATGTAAGTGTAAGTTGATGTACTTCCTTTTTTGTTACAATTCATCCTTGAAATACGCTATTCCTGCCGGTTTCTGCCTTCTGGTGGTTGATTGCCTTTTGAGCTTGACATTCTATGCTTCCTCCGACCAAGACAATTAACGTTTGTGAATGAGCATGAACCTTTGTAATAAAGTTTTTGTTTTGTTTGGGATTTTTTTATTTTATTTTATTTTTTGTAGACGATTTATAGAATCTGGTGCATATGCTGGCAAATTTTAAGTTAACATTTTTCATACGAATCAAATGCACTAACCCTTCAGTATAATTTTTTTAATTGTCATATCCTGCACTTGGCACATCCTTTCCAAGTGTTATGGTGATCGTTTTTGTGGCCAGTTGGTTTACTTTATTGCATCTTTTCAGAGGAGCTCCACCTGACTTTCAGTCCATAGGTGATTGATTTGACAAGTAGGGTTTTTAGCTTTTCCACTTAATGAAATATATCAAATTTCTCAGTCTACCATTGCCTCATTATCTAATTTACATGCTTGATGCTATTGAGGATAATTGTTGATAAATCTACCTTTTGTTGTCTATTGCAGTGTCCTCAATTACGTCCTTAACCTAGTAGATGCTTTTGAAAGCATAAAGTTGACATAGGCATGCTGATTGAAGATTTCAGATTCTGCATGCTTGTTTAATCGTATGTTAAATTGTAAATAATTTGATTTTTTTCACCTAGAATTTCCAAGGGCCTAGCATGCTCAGAGTTCCATCTTTGGGATCTCCTGGAGTGCCATCTCCTGGTAGTTCGCAGACCCAGAATCAGCCATGGCTGTCTTCTGGAACTCAAGGAAAACCTCCATTGCCAGGTTCATCACTCCGACCCATAGCCAGTTCCCAATCATTGCAGCAAAGATCACAAATTCCTCAGCAACATCAACAAGGCCTTTCTACCTCACAGCAGCAGCAAACAACCTCTATTCAGCAACCATCACAACCTTCAACCCCCGGGCAATCACAAGAACATTTCGGGCAACAATTCCCACCTCCTAGGATGCAGCAGCCATTATCTCATCAACAGCAGATTGCAAGGAGTCAGGGATTGGGAACCCAAAGACCTTCTCTCCTGGTGCTACAAACCACTACAATCCAGCCTGGATCCTCAAATAAAGTAACTACTGACACTGGTGGATCTAGTACTCGGATAGTTAACAAGAGAAGCATCCAAGAACTAGTAAGTCAGGTGAGCATACGTGTTTGCGTATTTCCACTATTCTAATTGGAACTTGATGTGCTTTTGACCCTTTTGCATTGAGAATCAATAGTGAATGAAACTGATTTCAGTTCTGTCATTTTGGTTTTGAATGAAACTGATTTCAGTTCTGTCATTTTGGTTTTCTTTTTAATGTCGTATATAGTTTCTGAACTTCTAAATTCTGTCTTCTGCTATTCTTTTAGTTTTCAAGACCTGCTGCTTCTAGACCTTATATGTATGTTAATAACAGTATCATATCTAATTAACCAATTTACAGAATATGTGCTCATTGCGGCATGCCTTGGCTGTGAGTCAGAAGTTTTGTCTTGAAACTGATGTAATTTTTAAATTAACGGATTTCACTGGTTCACTGCTGTTATTTGGCAGTTAGAGTTATGCAACATATTATTCAGAGATTACACTTCTAAAAGTGATTGTTTCTGGTATCAATGTTCAATTATTGACAAAGATGGAAGGATTTGGATGTGATGTATATGACTTGGGCCGGTGGGTTGGGAAAAAGAAGTTCTTTGGAGTTCTATCTGGTAGGAAGATTCTATTGAGGTTAAGAAGCATGCTCTACAGTATATATTGATTTGACATACTTCATAGCTTTAAGAGTTTGGCTGATAAGTGTTAAAATGTTAAATAGATGAATGTAGCATAGATATGATGCTAAGATGGATGTATGGGCAGACTATATTGGTAAGGTGTGAGATGACAATATGTGCCAAACAAAGCTTGTCGATTGTTGCTTGGGATCATACCCATGGGTTATGCTCTTATTGCTTGTTTGATCCTATTTATTTGAGGAATTTATAATGAGGAGAGATGTAGAATGTGTATTGGAAATGTAAAAAGGTGTGAAATATGTGGTTGTAATTGAACAGTTGTCAAATCAAATGTCAAATCAGCTGTAGGTAAATTTATAAATTGGGAGAATAAAGGAGATCAAACAAGCTCCTAATTTTATCAAGTTCCTCTAAAAGATCATTGAGGATAAAATAGTATCTGGTGAATTTTATATAGATAGATAGAGAGAGAGAGAGAGAGAGCTTTGCTTCTCAACGTCCTTGTAGTATTCGGGCTGCCATATAACATCTTTCACATTTACGGTGTTATTTACCTATAAAATATCATCAATTTCTACCCAAGGTACAATATTGAAATTCCGTTTTTCCACTTAGAAGGGGTGGTTGATTAAAGTTCTTGTTTGAGGGTTTGTTCTTTGTTGCTAGTATTTTAGCTTTTCTGATAAAAAGATATTATTGTTTGAAATGTGTGGCGGGGAAGTGGAGAGAGATTATTGGGAATTGTGAGAAATAATTATTGAGAGAGAATATGTGGTTGGTGTATATTTGAATGTTGAGTTTTTATTATAGTGAAAAAAAAATAAAAAATAAGTTGCGGAGGAGGCGTTAAAAGAGGAAAAGTCAGACTAGTAGCTTATTCACTCAAAGTGCTGCTGTATGTGATCTTTCGAGGCCTTGGCTTGTGCGATGGTGCTAATTTATCTTAAATCAAGAGAAGGAAGAGAGATTATTAAAGAGACCTTCAACAATTTTAATGCATCCGAACTAGCTCTTTGTTTATGGCTCTTCAATTTATATTTTTCAAGAAATATTCATTGTTCTTACGCTGTAAAACAAAGTCTTATTGGCTAAAACTTTCAGGCATTATTTAAATTAAAAAAATGGAGTGTTGGAACTTTGCACTTTATTGAATTTGTTTAGTGAAAGAGTATGGCTCTTGATAAAACCTACTCTCTAAATTCAAAACGAAGAATCTAAAGGAATGGTTCTCTAAAATAAACATCTTCTGTTTAAAGAACCTCTTGGACATGCTTTTATTCTGAAAATAAGTTGGTTTAACATGCTTACAAGTCCCCATAAAAACCAAGCATGGGGATATCTATTTCTAGGACCTAGTTGTGACATACATTGAAGGCTGGTTGACTTTGTACAGCTTTAAAGCTCCATGCAGCATTTCATTCAGCATACCTATGTTGACACGACTTGAAATGGACTGGTATTGGATCGGAGCATTCAAATTTGAAGCTGACACGGCAACGTAAGATTGTAGAATGTGGTAGCGTCACCACAGAGAGAATACAAGGAAACTTATCTGACATTCTTTCATAATGAAAGCTCAAATCGAAGAAAAAGATATTGAACTTAGGAGAAATGTGGACTATATTCTAGGAAGCAGAGTCGTAAAGATCAAATCGAAGGAAATGATAAAGGCACCATGGTTGACTAGGCTTTTTATGAGAAGTGAAAAGGCATAACAGAGTCTGGAGGAAGCAGACAGCTAGCTCGATAACCCTATCTTGAGGATAATATTTGTAGTCAGTTGGGCGGGTATTTTATTCAAATTGGGCCACAACTTCTATAAAGAATAGAGCCCAAACTATGTTAACTTTTAATAGGCCATGGTTTTGTTTTAGTAATAATGCCCATGTTTGGAAAGTTCTAAAATGTAATGTTTAAGAGCTATTAAAACCCAATTATTATTTAACTTTTCATTATTATTTTAGTACACATTTTGTATTATATTATCTATCTACTATATGAAATGTTGTACACTCTAAATTTGAATGAAACATAAAATGAAAAGAAGTATATATATATATATATATATATATATATTTTTTTTTATTATTCATTAGCTGTATCATGTACCTATGTCCAAATTTGGATCCTTTTTAGCCGTGTCCTTGTATAAATTTTGTAAAAGTAGGATCCGGCAACTAGGTACGTATCCGTGCCTTATTCCTGTACCTGAGTTGGAGCGTCGTATATGTACATTATACTAGTAGGTTTGGTTTGTAGTTTTGATGATAGTGTTGGCTAGTTTGAACAAGGATGTGTTTTTTGTGTTGTAGACTCCGTTACCCATCTATGAAAATATGGAGTGTTATTCTAATTCACTTTGGTTCTGAATCATATGGCCAGGGAGAACATTATCTAGTTCACTATGCACCTTTATTTTCATGATCTTTTAATGGTGTTCGTTTTTAATTTTATTTTATTTTTTGGGAAATTTAAGAGAGTGGCATTTATTTTAATTGGTACCTTGACTTTTATGATTATTTCATGGTCAACGTACTTTGATGTTTTTAAATTTTTATAATTAGTTCATTTGATTCACTGGCACTTTCTGACAGATTGAACCATCAGAAAAATTGGATCCCGAAGCTGAAGAAATTCTTACAGACATTGCTGAGGATTTTGTTGAGTCTGTAAGTTGGAAAATTTAGATGCTTTACATCTAGTAGACAAAAATAATAATGTATATAAAACTTTCTGCATATTTAGCTATTAGGTGGATTTGTTTTGTCTTAAAGTACCTTGTTGTTCATTTCTTTTCTTGTATGATTAGTTCTGTAGAAATAACTTCTTGTTTCATTAATTGCATGACACTTGGGGTAGTTCTGGAGCACCACTAGTTATAATAGCATTATTTTTCTTGTATATATGTCGCTAACCTTACTATGTAAATTACTCAAATGTGATTATTTGTGCTTGGAACTGGAGGCAAATAGGGAGGATGAGCCGTATTATTTAGAAAAATTATGACTGTTTAACGAGAATCATTTACTCTTTTATTATTGCCTGTGAAGTAGATATTAGGAAGTTGACGTTAGCCAGAAGGAAGCATGCTGCCATTTTTTATGTAGGATAACCATAATAGGAATGTCATGTTTTAGGGTGGTTCTATTTTGAATGCTTGGAATTATCTCTAAATAAATTAGTGGCTGAATTTTATTTTTTCTGTCAACTACTATTGCTGCTAAGTTCTGTGCAAATTTCATTTATATTTGCTAAACTAAGTTTTTGGATCCATTATGACTTAAATTTCATTGTAAAGTTGCATTAAAGTTTTCATACAAATATTCTTTCACCAGATTACAACATTTGGTTGTTCATTGGCCAAGCATCGAAAGTCCACTACCTTAGAAGCCAAGGACATTCTTTTAAATCTCGGTTAGTTATCTTTTCTTTCACGTTGAGTAGTGAAAGTATTAGATTTTAAATATCTGCCTGATACTTCTGATTCAGAGAGAAACTGGAATATGACACTTCCTGGATATGGTGGAGATGAGATCAGGACTTACAAAAAACCGGCAAGTATTTTCTCTGCTTACTATGTAGAAATAGCTTCTCCAGACTAATATTGGAGGCAATTATGTCTGCAGATTTCAACTCTTGTATTGCAGATTACTTCTTAACCCCAAAACTATTTGTATTTTTCTGACTATTTTGTCTTGTGGTTTCAGGTTGCAAGTGATATTCATAGAGAGCGGCTAGCTGCGGTATTGTTGCTTTGTCATTCCCATTCATTTATATCATGTGTGTTATGGATCATTAGACTGGTGGAAGAACTGCTTTTAGGATGTTTACCTGAAGTAGATGAAATTTTAGTTGGAATCCTTTTCTGGGTTTTGTGATGCCTTAATTTCTTTTTTGTCTGTGTCTCTCTTGGTAGGTAAAGAGGTCGATGTCAGCCACTGAAATGGCGGTGAAGAACTCAGCTGGACCACAAGGTGGAAATCCCAAAGCTCATCAGTCTAAGGGGCCTGGTGGTATCATTGGTTCCCCACCTAATGCTAAAATACGTGAAGCTGGATGAGTTCTTGCGGGAAGTGCTGGATCAGCAATCTTGTGATTCAAAAAGGTACTTATTTTTGTTCTCTTTTCTAAAAATTGATTGTATACACTGACACCATCCCTAATGCGTGTCCGTCTTGTTTGGTGCTGCGACAATTCTTGGCTTTTTTTCTCTTTTTGCTAATGCAGTCCATATAATGGATGTTAAAGGAAATTTTGACCAACCTACACCCTCTGATAAAAGTTGTTTGTGGCGGTGCTCTGCTTCCACATGATGCTGCTGGAAATATACTGGGATGGTACTGCACCTTGAAATCCATCTCGCTTCATTTACTGTTGGTGACTTTTGCCAAACGGCTCCTTGATATGCCATCACCAAGTTGCTAAAAGTTATGGAAGGATAACCTTCCTATATATTTGGGTGTTAAAATTGTTGTGAGAAACACCGAAAGCGATCTTATATGTCTCTACATCAACAAATTCTGAAAAATGACAATAGATGCAGCTGTGGAAGTTGCATTTTCATAGTGTTTATTTATGTAAAGCAGAGACGGAAAGCTTGAATTTTGATTCTGGAAATGTGTTTCTTGGGAGCGTGTTTATGTTCATTTTCTCGTTTTAGCTGTTTTTATTTAATATTTATTTCTCTCTCTCTCTCTCTCTCTCTCTCTCTCTCTCTCTCTCACACTCTCTCTCTCTCTCTCTCTGTATGTGAAGTCCATTTTGTTGAAGTGGGCATTTGATTTACCATATGGGCATGTGTGGAAAAGGAAAAAAATGAAGTGATGTCTTTTTCCTGTTCGTTTTCTTTTAATTTTCGAGTCATAAGCAACAGAGTCATGAAATGCTTCACGTGCTTGAGCGTGCATTTGATCATGTTATGTTTTGTCATTTTAGCTGGGAGCTACCAAATGCAATCATCATCATCATCATTATTATTATCTTGTTATTTTTTCGGAACAATGAATCTTGTGTATAACGTGAAAAGATTTTCATATCATTCTCGTATCTTCAATACTATTAGAGAGTATTAGAATTTTTTTAATAAAAAGATGTCGTTTATAATATGGTTAGACTGGATGACTTGTGTTCTTCTCTCAAGATTCAAGACATGGTAGTTGAAACTTGAAACCTCATTAATAGAAAGACCGAGTGGGATGAAAGAAACTAGCGACCTGATCACTCAGAGCATTTTTAATGAAAAGTCAATGTGGAATGTTTAAGATGATGAAAGAGAGAAATTGAGTGGAAAGAGAGAGATGAAAGAGTGAAGGAAATTTAAAAAAGAGGAGAGAGAGACAAATTTAAATATAATAATAAAATAATATGGGAGAGAGGGTGACGAGAAATATAGATATATGATATGAGACTTTAAACGGTGAAGAAAATGTGAAAAAAATGAGTAAAAGAGATTAAAGTGGTTAAAAGAAAATGAAAATATGAAATATAGAGACTCATCAATTTTTGTGTGTATATCTCTCTTACGTTGAATTTTGAGCTAAGATATTCTACTTGATTTTGCATTGGAGATGCTCTTAGAGCTATCTCATTCACTAACAATCATAATTTCTCATGCTCAATCGTCATAAAAATCTGCATTTCTATCTCACAACCAACTATATAATTGTGACGTAGAAGAATGGTAGATGGGAAGTACTAGAATCTTTTTCCTCTTTGACCAAACCTCATAGGCCATAGAAAATAGGGATGAAGTAGGTAATAAACTTCCATTGTCTCTTCCTAGTTCCCATTGCTATCGTGTTACATGTACCTTGTTGCGACGTGTGAATTTACTTCTTTATCAACATTTACCATTTATACGCAAGATACCTAATTATTTTGATGAAAATACTCAAACTAGTAGCCCACTTACAACATAGGACCTGAGTTAGACCTCGAGGTTAAGTAACCCATCAAATTGCTTAAACTCTTAAGACATCCATCAAAGTATGAGAAATTAAAAAGATGATGATTGTTTGTCTTAATGGGCTTACAGATTAATTAAACAATCACAGCGTTGAAATTTAATCAATTCAACCCACGCTATCTAATAAGAAAATTCATTAAAACCTGAAAATTTTGATATTAAAGTCGGCGTCGAATTTTCAAACACACAAGTTTTTACGCATAATTGCTGCATGATTTTATTGACATTCGTAGCAGCCGAGAAGGGCCAAGGGAAGTCAAATTTTTTAGGTGAATTGAGAAGAGTAAAATTTCAAATATAGTCCCCAACCTTTGCACTTGTATCACCTAAGTCCTCAATCTTTTCTTTCAAGGGGCTGATTCCTCAACATTTCATAAACATGCACATAAAGTCCCTATTGATAGATTTCGTCAATAATTTGGTTATATTCCTAACAAAATTACCTTTATACCCTTGTTTCTTTAAATTAAAAAATAAAAAGAATTTTAAAAAAATAATATATATACACACACAAATAAAAGAAAGAGGGAAAAAAGGTAGAAGAACCGTAACCCTTCGCCCCTGATCAACCTCTTAGTCAAAAACTTTGTTGCTACAAATGGTACAAGGAGGGGGGATCGTCCCTTCCTTTTGGTTGTTGGAAATGACAGTAAAGTTTGCAGGTGGGTGAAGGGTTGTGTAAGGACATCGAATGGAGGTGATTCTTCTTCTTTTTCTTCTTCTTCTTCTTCTTCTTCTTCTTCTTCTTCTTCTTCTTCTTCTTCTTCTTTTTCTTTTCCATTTTTATTTGTATATATATTGTTTCCTTATTTTTAAAATCTTGTTGTTTTTTAATTTAAAGAAATAAGGGCATAATGGTAATTTTTTTAAAGATTTAACAGAATTATTGTCCGAATCCAGTAACAAGGACACTATGTGTACATCTATGAAAGGTTAAGGACCCCAATGCGTCGAAAAAAAAGTTAGAGACCCATGCGATATAAAGTGTAAATATTGGGGACTATGCGTGAAATTTACCCAATTGAGAAATACATCCATAACCATAACCCTAAAAATAAAGATAAGGGCTTGTTTGATATAATTTATTTTACAATCACCACACATTTTAACTTTAATTAAATCTCTATTACTCATTTTCACTTTTTATAAATTCTCTTTATAAATTGAGTTTATAAATGTAAACAAACGACCCTAAATTGATTTGCATAGTTCTATTGTTGGATAATAATAATCTTTAACGCTTAGAATCGTATAGTATCGATTTGAACAATATTGAACTGCAAGTTATCCAGCATCTCTATAGGAATATGTGCACTAGAAAATTTGGGCGTTACAAATTAATGGTCTTTTATTATTTATTTACCGTTTATTCAGGATAATGATTTTTTTATTTTTTAATTTTTTTTAAAGGAAAAACAGCTCATCGGAGATCATATATATCCCCATCTGCTTGTCTTGTTATTCACTTTGTGGCTGTGCCTGTGATTTATATATGTGTATGTACTCTGCATATATAGTTCACACACAGACACAAACATAAACATACATTGTTGATTTTCTGGGACCATCGGAAGAGTTCCTTCCTCTTTTTTTTTCTTTTCCTCGGAAGATCTGTGTTAAGAGTTGTGATGTCGATTGTTCATACTGCTGAAATTAATGGGCTGTTGGTGCCCAACAATTGTTGCGCCAAGAAATGTGAAAAGGTCATTATTGATACTGATCCTGGCATTGGTTAGTATATTTTACTCGGTTCAAGAAATTAAGAAATTTCCATCAATTCTGGATTTGATAAATGTGTGTTGGCGGGTTAATGTGAATTTGAATTGGAATTTGCTTGTGTGCGTATGATGCCTGTTCGAATTTACTCATATGTTGGATTGATTTGATTCTTTATTTGAAAATGTTGCTTGCTTTGAGGTCTCCTATTATATTTTTATAATTTTACTGGATTAAATTGTTATGAGAGAAATTATGCTGAAAGATGTAGCTTTTGTGTTATTTTAGCATTCTTTCTTTTTTGTGTCGTCACATGTGGCTGCAGTAAGAAACTATGTAGAGATGAATGAGATTTAAGATGAATATGCCTATGTTTTTTTTTGGAAGGTTGTAGCGGGAAGTCTCTACTTTTTCTTTTGATGGAATAGATGAGAACTTTTTTATGAAAGTAGACGGTACTATCTTAAAATATTCTTGAGTTTTCTTTGGATCCAATATGGATTCAGCAGCTATACGTGTGAGGGAGGATAGAACATGTCAGGAAAGGGAGGTTTGTTGTGGTAAATTTAAATCTTCTTGTAGATTTAGGGATGAATTCAACTGAGAGTCTATATTTACGTCGCTGACTTTGAATCTATAAGAAAAGTCTTAGATTAAGAAACTCTAATGTCCAGAAGTAGATGACACTTTAATTCTAACACAGTGGATATAGTTCTCTATCTCTGGTCTGTGAGAGAAAAGACATGGAAATAAGCTTCTATAAGTACTTGTTTGTACCTCAATAAACTGGATTCACAGAGATAATATAAGAATTTCTCTTTTCATTTAAATTTTTATTTTTCTTTCATTGGAAAAACAATTAGTAAGTCAATGATTTATAGAGAAATGTTCAAACTCCCACAATGGGTGCTGCGAAACATCCCCACTTCCAATCATATATTGACAAATGTCTCACTATTGCAAAATATCTAAACACAGGACGCTTTTCACTACGTGGTTGGAAGTGGGCATATTTTACAACACCCACTGTGGGCATTTGAAAATTTCTGATGTTTTTTTTCTAGCGGATTCCTATGCATGAAACAGTTTTGGGAAAGGCCTTCACTGCAATTGCAGAGCATTTGCTTCTGGCATTACTGACCCTTTGACATTTGTTTCTTATTTTACTTACTACATCTAAAATATGGAAGCCTATTGATGTACAGATGATAGCATGGCTATTTTAATGGCATTCCAGTCTCCAGAGTTACAGATTTTAGGACTAACTACAATATTTGGTAATGTTTGTACCGAAGATGCCACAAACAATGCCTTGCTGTTGGTATGTATTTTCCTTTACTCGATACATTTTTTATGTAGTGATGGTTTCTTCAGTAGTTCAGATTATCACATTTCCAGATTCAAGTTCATGATCATTCGCTTTCATGTGCAAAAGGATAGTGTGAGATTGCTGGATGTCCGGATGTTCCTGTTGCGGAGGGCAGTCAAGAACCTTTAAAGGTATGCAGATTTCTGCATAAATTACCAGATTTGGCATCTTATCCCAGCTAGTATTATGCAGAGAATAACCATGATCTCTGGTGTTCCTTTCTCATATGTTAACTGTTGAGAGCGTGTGTGAATGAGCATAAACGTTTACTTATAAGTGTAAACTGTAAAAAATTTTATTTTTCATCAGTTACTATTAAAAATAGGTAAAGTACTTATTTTACTTTTCAGAATAAATTCTCCCTTTTAATAAATGAGAAAAGAAGATGAAAAGGATTTGATAA
This sequence comes from Nyctanthes arbor-tristis, assembly GCA_963692815.1. Lineage (NCBI taxonomy): Eukaryota > Viridiplantae > Streptophyta > Magnoliopsida > Lamiales > Oleaceae > Nyctanthes > Nyctanthes arbor-tristis. The sequence continues at coordinate 42,764 of CAVNYN010281556.1, forward strand.
CCTTTAGTTCAATAGGGTACATTGCCCAAATACAGATTCAGAATGTTTTATTTTTGAGGAGGGTAATCAAGGAAAAACTTCATGTAGCCTATTTCCTTATCATGATCATGCTAGATGACCTAGTTATTTTTATTATTAGCAATATTTTTTTTTTTAAACTAAACACGGGGAATCTTAAGACTCATGAAACGAACTATAGCCTGACAGTTTTGGAACGTTGTAACAGAGAGGAAAACCACGTATTGCAGACTTTGTCCATGGCTCAAATGGATTAGGAAACGTTTATTTACCTCCTTCCACGACAAAGAAATCCAATAAAACTGCATCAGAGTTTTTGGTGGAAAAAGTCTCTGAGTATCCTGGTGAAGTCTCTATACTTGCATTGGGACCTTTGACAAATTTGGCGTTGGTACGTAACTTTTACTGTGTTGTTTTCATCATTTAGGACTCTTGATGCTTGGTTCATTGTGTTTTACTTGTTAAGTGTATCCATTCTCTTGTTCTAGGCTGTAAAGAGAGACTCTTCTTTCGCTAGCAAGGTGAAGAGAGTGGTGATACTTGGCGGAGCTTTCTTCGCATTGGGAAATGTTAATCCTGCTGCTGAAGCAAATGTATGTAGTATTTTCTCTCCTATTCTTGTAGTAACATTTTTTTATCCGTTTTGCAATTCCCAATATATACAGTAAGAGTTCTTGCAAATACATTCTTACAGTTCAGTAAATGTCAACAAATCAATTTTGTGCTTTCGCGTGAAAACTAGTCCTCTTGGGTCAAGTGAAGCTCTATGCTTTAGTAAAAATATTTCCTTTAGATTTATGTATGAAAATGCTATTAACTTTTAATTTCACCTGAAGATCTATGGGGATCCAGAAGCAGCAGATATTGTGTTCACTTCTGGGGCAAATATTGATGTTGTTGGCCTGAATATTACAACGCAAGTCAAAATGACCGGTTGATATCCTTCCTTATTTTGCCAAATTTCTATTTTATTACTGATAATTCCATGGAAGACTTTGCTCTCGTTTAACACGTCTTCTGGTTTTCAGACGCAGACTTAGATGAGCTAAGGCAATCAAAAGGCAGGCACTCTCAGTTCGTAGGTGACATATGCAAATTTTACCGTGACTGGCATGTCAAATCTGATGGCGTCTACGGTAATCTTGCTTTGTAACTTGACTTGCATACCGACCCTTGTGCCCATCATCTAATCATCTTGAGCTATGATTTTACATCTTCTAGGAATCTTTCTTCACGATCCTGTTAGTTTTGTGGCACTAGTCCGCCCAGATCTCTTCACATTCAGGAAAGGAGTTGTAAGAGTTGAGACGCAGGGCATTTGTGTTGGCCATACACTAATGGACCAAGGACTGAAGAAGTCAGTTCTTGTTGAACACTTTATTTGTGCCATACCTCTCCTTCTATGCCGTGACTTAACTATGTCAAAATGATTGAATGCAGGTGGAATTCAAGCAACCCATGGTCAGGAGTTTCACCAATTTCAGTTGCATGGACTGTTAATGTGGAAGAAGTTCTAAATTATATCAAGAAAGTGTTAACAAAACAATGATTTCTAGAAATTCTTGGATCTCTGTGAGATCAACGGGGCTAATTTCATCCCACATTTGTAAACTCTCATTCCTTCAAAATTCTTCATCTAATAAACTGTTGAAGATGTTAGATTTGATATGAACATTCTTTGATCTTTGTGTTCGAACTTAATATGCCTTACGTATTACCCTGTCACGCCATGTTCAAGAAATGGAATGCGAAATGCAAGAACATTTTTTTTTGGCTCATAAGAGAATAACGTTTTTAATTTTTTTATGTTGATTTTGCATACATTTCGGATGGGGTAAATTGCTTCTGATAAATGTTCGTTTAATTGGGGTCTTACAAACGTAAATGCAAATTTTTGCATATTGTGAGTTCAAAATCATTTAGATAATACTATTAAGTTGAATTCTTAATTTCTTACGCAAAAAGGTCGAAAAGTTTCAAAAACTTCTGGGCCTGGACACGTGATGGTATCTTTACAAATTGATATACTTAGATCTTCAACTTTCGTATTGGCTTTTAATTCTTAATCTTTGATTAAGCATCAAACCATTTCTTCTCCCTAACAATTGCAACCAGAATTTCATTGCAAAAGGGCCTTATATATTTTAAGGCTTTTTTGATCTTCTTTATCAAAATACATTATAATCTCACTTACCACTGATTTGACAATTACTTATTTGAAAAAATTTCAAATTTCTATTAAATCTACACCATTCATTTCACTTCTTTATAATTTCTCTTTATAAATTAACTACTATAAATTGAATCAAACAGACATAAGTTGAGTAAAAAAAATTATAAAAAATGGTAATTTACAGCTAGCGCCCCCAACCTTTCAATTTTATTGAGATTACGTTCTCAATCTTTAATTTTTGTTCTAAGGGTCATCAACCTTTCAAACTCATTATGCCTAAGGTCCTTTGGAAAGAAATCGGCTATTCTGTTGTTAATTTTGAGGGTATTTTCATAAAATACAAAATAATAATTATTTTAATGTTTAAAAAATAAAAAACTCTTAAAAAAATTAGAAAAAGTGGCCTTTGCCGTAGGAAATGGCAGCGCCTTTGGCTGCCATTTGTTCTCCCTACTTTTTTGGTAGGAAATGTAAGCACTTTTGGCTACCATTACCGGGAGCCATTGGACCCAATGGCTGCCGGAAATGGCAGCCAAGAGTGTTGACATTTCCTACGAAGAAGGAGATGAGACTCTCCCTTTTTGGCCGCCATGGAGGGAGTCTCCCCTCCTTTTCCAAAAGGGGGAGAGTCCCCCCTCTACTGCAGAAAATGGCAGTGCCTTTGCTGGCTTCCGGAAATGGCAGCGAAAAGCGTTGTCATTTCCAGCAACAGAGTGAGGGACTAGGGATGGCAACGGGACGGTCATTATCTGATACCCGTGGGTACCCGCCCCGAACGGGGCAAGTATTACCCGGCCTATTAAGTATTAGGACGAGTACATAGTGAAGGATTTCGCACCTGAAGTCTTATTGGGTCTGGGTTGGGTATTGGCCCCCTTGACCAGATACACGATATTTTTTTTTTTTGGGAAAAAAATTTAAACCTATGTAGTGAGTTAGTAAGAGTTTGATTCTAGATACCTAAGATGGAAGTAATGAACCTTAATCATCCCAATTAATACCCTTTTGTTGTATTTTTAACTCACTTTAATAATTAGTTTATTCAAAATTTGAGTTTTCTTAAAATAAAAAAAAACTAATTCAAAGACAAATCAAACCCTATCTGTAAATCAACTCCCCCCTCTCGTCTCTGTCTCTGTCCAACTCGAACCCTTCACTTCAAGTCTCCATTAGTGGTGTATCCAATCCCAAAGTCTCCGCCGCCGCGCCATACTGTTCGTTTTTTTCTCTTTAAGGACTTTTTCCTTAATGGGGCCGATAATGGGTAATTTTTTCTTACCTGCCCCAAACCTCTCCCGTGAATCGAGTATAGGGTAGATATAGGACAGGGATTTCCTTAACGGGGCGGGGCGGGGCGGCTCCGAACCTGCCCCATTGTCATTCCTAGAGGGGACTCCCCTTCTTTTTTTAATATATATTTTTTAAGAGTTTCTCTTTTTTTTAAACATTAAAATAATTATTTTTTTGTATTTTACGAAAATACCCTCAAAATTAATGGTAGAATAGACAATGTTCATCTGAGGGATTTTACGTGTAATGATTTTGAAAGGTTAAGGATCCCCAGAATGAAAATTAATGGTTGAGACGTAATCTCAATAAAGTTGAAAGGTTGGGGACGCTAGTTATAAATTACCCAAAAAAAAAAAAACGAAGGGATGTTGCACTTATTCTCCTATTTTAAGGTAGATTAATATAATCTTTTAACAAAAAAATGTCATCAAGGAAATAATTGATAGTTAATAAAAAATTGAGTATAAAAATCTGATGAAAAGAAAAAGTAGTGGATAAAAATATAACAAGAATAAAATATAAGAACTTTCGATACAATTTTAATGTGGCGTAATTATAAAAAATTGTGGTGTAGATATATTTTTCCAAAAAATAAAATGAAGTTCTGACATAATTAGCATTATTATTGAAAAATAAAATATAAACAAATATAAAAATAAATACAAAAAATAAAAAAGAGAAAAAAGATGGATTGATTGACGGTGACAGTAATTTGGTGCAAGCAATAAATGATCGAGATAACTAATTGATGGCAAAAAATAAATTATTTTATTTTTTAATAACTTTTTCATTTTTTTTAATATTTGTAAAATCAATTATTCTAATTAGGTAATTTAAATCCTTGTTCAATCAATAATAATTTAGATTACGCTAGGACTTTGTTTTAAATCCTTTTTGAAATTTGAAGTGTGGCAGAAAAAATATCCTTCGAATAAGGGATCAATATATCACCAAAGATGACTTGTGCTAATAAAACATGAATATAAAAATGAAATTGCTGAAAATGCATAAGCAAGGACCAACTGCACTATAGTGTTCAAAGGTAATTATTTTTTACACCAGTTACACTAATTAAAAAGTTATGAAATATTTTGTCAATCATTCTGTCTGTAGAAGAATCTAAAGATGAAAGCAAAGAAAAGATTTACTTCTTATATTTGTAAATAAGGCATTTTTTTCTCATGCAAATACTCAAATATCAATATTGTACAACCCTAAGCAACAATTTTGTGAATAATATCACCAAAGACGTAAGAGTAAATATTCTTAGCCAGCCTCTTATGTAACTGATACCCTTGGCAACATATAAATAAATTTGTATTCTACAATACATACTGTGCATCATACATAATAGTAACACAACTTAAATATCTAAATACATCGACTAATTAAATTTAAGCTTTTGTTAGATAATAATCATGTCATCAACTTCCTCTCCCATCAAATATGGTCAAACCATGTTTTCTTGTCTCAGTTTGAACCTAAACCATAAAAATTCATAATCCTTACATTTTTTTTTAAATATAGATTGAACATCCACCTGCAACTAATAAATGTAAAGACATTACATGAAATAGGTTCCTTCAATTGAAGGCCCAAGAGAGTCTAGCTTTCAATAAAAATCTTATGCTTAATTTCAACGTCTATTTTACACATTGTACTTTAGAATGTACGTAGTTTTACATACTCTATTTTTAAAACTTACATTTTACACATTGTACTTTATATAATTGTAATAAAAAAAATACCCTTTTCCTATTAAAACATAAGAAAATTATAAATTGCTGCTATATAATTTATAAATTGAAGGGAATATGTTCCCAAAAAGAGGGGAAAAAGGAAAAGAAAAGAAAAGAAAAGAAAATATTGAAGAGACTAAACTATCTTTCTTGAAACTAAAAAATCACACCCTAAATATCATATCAATTATTTAATAATGTAATGAAAAATATAGAATTTTTTTTTTTAAATTTCAACTCTATAAAAGGGAGCAAATATGGATTGTTTTCATCATTTGGATATAATTTTATTGAGAAATTCTATGGGGACATGAAAATGGAACATTATTAGGTCACATTCTTATGTGGCACACTTGTATTGAATAATGAAGAAGTAGTCATGTAATCATCACTCAATGAATGTGTGTCACATGAGAATGTCACCTAATAATGTCTCATTTTCATGTCCCCTTATAATTGCTCAATTTTATTTGATAAATGAAAAGATCAAGTTAAATAGTGCGTGGTATTTGCCATTTTTTTAATTTTACTTAATTTCTTTTTGTATATTTAATTTACTTAATATTTCATCTACTATCTATAATTATCTTTAAGAGAAGTTGAAGAATTAATAAAGAGAAAAGGAAAACATTAATGGCTAATTGGCGCTAATTAACCCCATCATTTTATCTTATTGTGCAATATAACCTCGACCTTTGAAATTTGGCAGTGCTAACATCAAACCTTATCTCTTTGGCGTAGTCTAACATTTTTTAGCTCAAAAGGACTAAAGGACACTTTAATATATATATTTTTATCTACCTTTAATTTTTAATTGAGTAAAAATTAGTAAATAAAAATAAGAAAAGATATAGTTGGGTTGTATTTAAACAAATAGATAGAATTTAATGATGACACTGAGGTAGATTAATCCACTATGCCATTTGCCTAATGCAGGAATAGCAAATGTACCGGATAGATATGCGGGTCAAGATTGATCCATATATTATATTATTTTTTATTTTGAAATTTTTTTCATTTGTTTTGCATTTTTTATTATATTAAATGAATCGTCACAGGCAAAGTAGGGTAGGACGCCCTTGATCCATCTTGCTCTATAGGTTTGCATATCCAAAAAATACTACTGCATTCAAGATGAACTCTCGTTGTGTTTGGGGTGAGATCGGAAGAGCGTCGTGTATTTTGCCATCACTACATGAGATTTGACGGCATTAATGTATTTTTCAAATTAAAAAAGTTAGATTGTACAAAAAAGATAAAATTTGTGGTTATAATTGCCAAGTTTGAAACATTAGGGTTATATTGCATAATAAGGTAAAAGGTTATGATTATATTGTGGTGCCAATTAAAAGGTTATGATTATATTGTATTAATTAGCCAAAAATTCTTTACAAAAAAAGGCGAAAATTTAATTTATCCCAAAAGATTCAAACAATTATAAAATTGAGGAATAATAAGGTCAGTTTGGTCTCCTTATAGTACTATTTCTACGTTTTCAATTTTTTTCCAACAATGGAATAGAATTATTAGGTGATATTCTTATGTAGTACATTTATATTGGATGATGAAAAAGTAGTCATATAATTATCACCCAATGAATGTGTGCCACATGAAAATATCACCTAATAATGTCTTATTTTCTTGTCCCCCTAAAATTGCTCTTATTCAAATAGACTGCAATGTTTAAAGTCTAATTTTTTAAAATAAAGCACACGGTGTGTTTTGTAAATTTCCTTCAGAAGATATTAGTAAGTGTTTTGTAAATTTCCTTCAGAAGACATTAATATCTTTTCAACGCGTCTCTAATGTACTCATAATTAAGGATTAATCACGATTAATGCCTATCTCATCAATCAAGACAAATAATTCGTGTAGTGGGTGACATTTTGCTTAACCAAGATGGAACACTTGCTTAAAGTAGATCCTACTATTCAATGCGTCAATTCTAATTGAAAAAAGTAGTGATGATTTAACGATTGTTAATCAAACTTTATTATGACGTTACGGTTGCCAAGACACCAGTGTCTAGTGGAATTCAACATTTCAAGTGGCCTCCCATTTAGACCTATTTGTACTACACAAATTTTCCGCATTCAACTCCATTAATTCTTTCTCTTACTTTAGCATTTTTATGTTAATGCAAACACACATAAATATGCAATAAAGAGAATCTCAAAGAATATGAAATGATTGATGTATGAATGAATTATGATAGCTTTATTAATACAAGTGCGTGCATGCATACATACATATATATATATATATATATGAATAATGCTATTTATCTATATTGGAGATTGGTCTCTAGTGTAGTTGTCATCTCTTTATTAGCTATTGAATAAATAAGGATCCCCCATGTATTCATGCATATCAACTCATCATATAATGCAGTGATACCAACTAGACTAGAAACCAGATAAATAGCATCACTCATATATATATATGTATATATATTAGAACACATCCGCTATTTATTTTATTAGTGAAATTTTACCACGTGTTCAAAAGTTCGTTGTGGTTGAGTTCTACAGAGAAAAATGATCACGTATCCATAGTTGGAATTTGAAAATTTCTTATTTTGCATAATACGTATTGATCAATCTTGTTTTATATCAATGTAATAATAATAAGTAAGATAATAAGGGTTAGAAGAAGGTCAAGAGATGAATTAAAGAGACTTAGATGAAATTGTCCACACGGCCTTCGATTGCATGCTTAACCAAAGATTAAGTTCTTAATGTCAAAACGAAATGTTAGGGAACCGTTTGCACCTTTCAAAAAGTTGGAGAACCTCAAGTGCAACTTTTCCAACTTGTATCAAAGATTATCCGTAGCCACATATCCTTTTAATAATAATAAAATAAAATAATAATGCTAAAAAAAAAATCTTACGTATAATTATATGAATAATACTATTTATATAAATTGGAGATAAAAGTCTAGTTGATATTTTTTTATTGAATAGTGAATGAGTGGATGTCTTCATATATTTATGATTATCTACTCATCTTTCAATGTAAAAATGCCAATCAGATAAATAATATGTCTCTTATTATATCGCGCCAAGATTTAAGTGGTCTAATGACATCTAAGTATGTTTCCCACACTGTAGAATTACAAATCTGTATTTTAGCAACACAAATGTTTGTACATGTATGTTCTATTAAAACACATTGCGCACAAATCTATACTAGGTAGAATTAAGTCTACAACAAGTAGAATAAATTCCCATATATAGGAACTAAATTCGAGACCTATACGTTAGGGTCTTAACATTGAAAATGATATACAACCATATGTATAGCACCATATCGTGTATAGCACCATATTGTGTCATATAATTATGTGGCGTGCATTGATAAACGCCACATAATTGTAGTTTCCTATATGACGTCTCCTGATACACACCACATAATCATATATATGATACTATATTGTGACATAATATATGATGTTAGATTAGAATTCTCTCAACTTAGCCCTCTAACCAAAACGGGTTAGGTTGGATTGTCAGCAAGATATGTTAACATAAAAAAACGATCATCAAGCCAATAAGACATTGTCTTAACTAACACGAACGGCGCCCTGAAATGTTTAAAATGTCAAGTTCTTGTCCCACCGAACGTATGTCTTTGTGTTGGTTTTAGCTAACTTTATGTTGGTTTTTGTGCAGTTATTTATTATTATGCCAAAAAAAAAAAAAGGTATGAAATTTTATTGAAGAACACATCCTTAATGTATGAAAAGTTCTGCTTATCAGATTTGATCAATGAAAATATTTTTTAACATATTAGTGCTTACGATGTTTTCTAAAGAATATATCAGACTCCAAGTTGGTTGACGGCATTTGATTGGAGGTCTTGGGAGCCCAACCTGTTTTAATAGTTAGATACCTATCGACACAATGTAATTACTAAATGCCATTTTCGATTTTGCAAGTATCTGATTAATTTAAAGTTGGATAACTCAAAAAGCCATCGTCGCCAATTGAATCGGGTGAGTGGTCATGCATGGGTCCTCTATGATTGAATTGTGCTTTTAATTAATTAACAGATTCTTCTTATGGAAAAGACCAAAAAATAGTGTATCAAAATAATAAAATAAAATATATTAACACTAATATATATATATGTATCTATTATAAGAAGTTTATAATAATACAACATTATTTTCAAAATCCACTCATCTTTTTGTGTATTATTAACACTAATTTATTCTTGTCGTCCCTGATTTTTTTAGGCACTTTACTCCACTGTCTTCTGTGCACATTGGCTTTCTTTTTTAGTCAAATTCTGCTTCAAAACAATAAAGATTAAGATTTTTAATAAATTTAGAATTATTTATAAACTCTTTTTTGTTTGTTGGGTATGATCTCATCATTAATTAAGCTTGTAGTCGTAGCAAACTTTAACACGTATCTCTTTTTAATTTATATATACATGCCTACTTATTTATATATGTGGATCGACTGTGGAGTTTCAGGCTTTCAGCACGGATTTATTGAATTTAATAACACTTATCTATTTTTAATATATATATATATATATATGGGTGGTTATATTTACCAACATCGCTTTTACTAAACACACTACAAATATACAATATATATACACACAACCATCAAAGTGCAATTTTTATAAATAAACCATATTTAATTTATGAATGTAACCCTAACTTTAAAAATGATAATTAAAACAAAAAATAATCAAACACCAACCACACTCGATACATTTCCTTCATCTTCTACAGCTCTCTCTCTCTCTCTCTTACTGTCTCACTCAGAGTCTTCTAGCGGACGAGAGATCTCTTGCACGCCCCCTACAACACGAATTATGAATACAAATCTTCCAAGCATTTTAAAACCTTACTAATTCAATATTAATTGGCCCGAATGACGTAAATTAGATAGAGACCGCAGAAAAAATTCTGAAGAACGAAAATCTGGGATCCGAAGCATCAAAGTTGAACTATCAACCATGAAAGTTTAATTATCATATAAACCATGAAGAGTAGGAGAATTACCAAAATTTGGAAGCATCAAAATTGAATTAAAAGTTGCAAAAATTTTTGTGACATGTGACTTAATTTGATTGGTTAAATTTTGTTGAAAATTGAAAAGTCATGATTTGATGTGATATAATTATAATACATTTCTATTATAATACGAACCAAACGAACCCTAAAATATAAAGGTAAGAGGATTATACCTGACATTTGTGACATCCATACGGACATTCATATCCATTTCATATTCTATTTTAATGGTGACTGTATTTTTCTTCACAACTGCATAGATTTTTCAAATGTAAAAATTAGTGGTTTTTTTAAAAAAATAAATTAGTGTTCTTATTTGCAGTGAAGATAAAAAAAAAATTAGATTAGATTTTTATTGTGTGGTGTATCTAAAGAAATAAAGTATAGGTGTTTATATAATAAAAGGTTATTTAAGTTGTTTAATCTTTGATCTTTTATGTAAATAAGAAGAAGATTTGATATTATGGTGTCATTAGTAAAAATGATGGTATAGATATAATATCTTTTTAATATAGTTTAATATGTTAAACAACTTAATTGAGCCCTTAAATTATTGTAAGAAAATTTGTTGTTATTATTATTTGACAAGGAAAGATTGTTAATTTTAATGTCTTAAATATTGACAAAGTGGTTAGACAAGCAGATATATTTCATATTACCAAATTTCGACAAGAAACACTTGTCATTCGACCATTACAACAATTTGAAGTTTCAAAAAATATAATGATGATGATGATGATGTTATGTAACACTATTATTAATGGATTATATGGCAGTAAATTCTGCTATTTTATTGGTCTAATAAATCAATTCAACTTTAAAAATGACACATAGCATCACCTAACCAGATTATTATTATTTTTTTTTGGACGGTACCTAACTAGATTATTATTATTATTATTATACTCTAGAGAAGCATAAGGAAATGACAAAATATTAAAGATATATATATATACACACACACGAAAACTGCAATGCCCATCTTAAATAGTGCATTGCCCTTTACGCTATTTAATCCGAAACCAACAATTCCTTATGGAGTCTAAATCCTCGAATTTATTATCTCCATAGCCTATGGCTATCACCTCCAAATATAATTATATAGATTTACATATTTCCTTAATTTTACACCCCTCGTTAGCTTTTAATTTTTTTTTTCATGTAACTACTTTATACGTGTAGAAATTAAGGTCACGAGTTGATTTTTGATTAATGGAACAGTTATTGAGACAACAAATAATCTTAATTTTTAATTAGTTAAAAAGTCACAAATCTATATATTAATTAATTAAATGAAAGGAGTTGCGGTACCTTTGTACTATAGTTTTCTCGCATAAAACTCTGTTAGTAGTGCCTTTTTAGACATTTTATTTCATATTGCAGTAATATGTGTGGTATTATGGATTTCTCAATTTTTTTTAAATTTTTTTATTCATTTTTGCGTTATCTATTTACTATTTTGAAATAAGATTCACTGTTAAATTTAATAACTAATAATATTTAATATCATTTAATTATTTAAATTATAGATAAATTTGATTACCTAATCGTCTAACATATTTTAAATCTATAGTTTATAAATAATATAAATTAAAAATATATATTGTTTGTTTAAGTTAATTGAAAATTTTAATTGTAATTTTTTTC
>CAVNYN010281557.1:0-15421 GCA_963692815.1 Nyctanthes arbor-tristis
AGATAGAATTCAGATGACAGTTAATCCGTTGCACATCTCAAAGTATAATGAATAAGTTTATGAAAACACGGTTTGCTAAATCACAAATTTGTTGATGGAGACCGATAATAGTGGAAAATTTAGAATAACTTCTCACGCTTACTGTCTCCGGTTTATGGAAAGTACTAACGTAATTGCAATTGGTGATAGGTCATTTCCATGTTATGTTTTTAATTTCAAAATAGATTCTAAAATTCAGGATATATATTTTTCTGGTGCTCTTGGACTATTTAGTATGATCATGTATTTTTATTTTTTCAATACAAATGAATTATGTATGTAAGGTATGTGTTTCTAATTATATATATATATATATATATATATTATTTGTCTTTATAGACTTTATTGAAAAAGTTGTCACTAAATATCCCCAACAACCTGATAAGTCGTCTCAAGACACGTCAAATTTGTTTTAGATTATTATCACTAATAACAAAAGTCAATGTTAACTTCTTTTCGAGTATTCTTTAAAATGTCAATATTCAATCGTGGGTAGTTCTACGTAGTAATATTTAGAGTTATGAATCATGCCGATCTAAAAATACTTAGATGTGATAAGGAATTAAGACGAGAAGTTAATTAATGAAATGACGAATATTATATATAATGAGATTTTCTAAAATTTTTAATAATATTGATATATTTATTTTTGTTATCTTAAAATGATACTTTGTTCATTACTTTGCTCCTATATTGTTCATTATTCATTATTTTTGTTATCTTAAAATATTTATTACTTTGCTCCAATATTGTTTAATTTCCATACATTATACTTTGTCAATAAAATTTGACCATGCAATGCAAGGGAATAAATATTATTATTAGTAGTAGTAATAGTAGTAGTAATAATAATAATAATAATAATAATAATGATGATGAGGAGGAGGAGGAGACGAAGTCAAGTCTTCGTTTTTTGCTTCTGTTAACAAAAGTCCAAATATTTTAGAGTTATCAGTATCACTTGCAAATCCTCGACTAAACAATCATTACTGGGCACAATTAAAAATCACTTGCTAATTGGAAGGATTTTGACGACGTTTTTTCCCTTAGTTCCAGCTTTTTTCTACTAGTTTTTCGGAAGAGCGTCGTGTAGTTTTGTTTCTTCACATAAATGGGCACAATTTATTTGCTATTTAGATATTTTAACCAATCATAATCTCGATTCAGCCATTGAAGCTTGTAACTTTACTTTTCCAGGATTAATGCTGTAGGTACTCTTCCTTCAAAACATTAACATGAAATTCAAGACACCAAATATTAGTTTCCAAACTTTAAAACAAACTCTTTCATAATAACTACAATAAGTTCGAAAATGACGTAACTCATAGTATAACTCATCACTATGATACATAGATTTTAATGTACAATGTGCGATTAATTTGGTTCTCAACTACGGTGTTAGTACAAAAAGTGTTGTAATGTTGGCATTCATAATTTTTATCAAAGTGTGAAAATTTTATTACAAGCATAAATTATTCTATGTGCTATATTTTTTTTTCACATGTAAATTTATTGTCTTGGCCGAAAAGAATGAGTTGGGGCGTGTGTACTCTTCTTGAGGCAAAAGAAATTTAATTCCATGCATATTTTAATTTTCCTAGTTTGAATTCTCTTAGGATACCACATTTAACTAGGTTTTATATTCTTGCATGACAAGTTCTAATTAGACTAGGAAAGTTTATATGTTTATGGTATACAAGAATTCTAACTTTCGTTATTTCATTTTTGACTTGAATAAGGTATTTTTAATTCTTATCTTGCACAAGAATTAAAATACCATTATATGAAGTCATGTAGGTCGAGCATGGGAAGAAAAACGGACGTTTTGAGCAAAGCACTTCATTTGAATTATTCTTTAAGGTTAGACGCAAGAAACAAACACACTGCCATAAACCCGCAAAACTAATTTGTCTTGCAAATTAATTTCCACGCTTTCAATCTATGTTGGTGTTTGTTTGACAACCCTTCATAGTGCGTTGGTAGGAGACCAACATATGTTCGAGGGACTTATTCACTCAAGGTTGAAGTAGTTTAGGAGTTGAAGTGTTCAAAGATGAGTTCGTGAGATCTCTAGGAGCTTGATGTATGTTCCGGGAGGAGCATGAGAGAAAGAAGAAATAACAGCAGTTGTCTACACATCCAAAGGTGAAGAGTGGGAGTCTTTTATAAGTTTTCCTTTTAAATATTTAGTACTTTGATTATCTTTCTCTGTACTGAACTTTCCCTGAATTAGTGGATTGGTTTGTCCCGTGGCATGAGTGTACGCAGTTTTTCCTTTTTTGGGTTTCCGCGTCAACAAATCTGGTGCTCATTCTGTATTTATTTTTCTGCACTAGATTAGGCTTTACTGTTCACTTCTTACGGACCAGGATATATCTTGCCTAGCTATCGCTAATTATATCCCTAATCCGATCTAGATATATCCTGTCGTATTTAACCAGACCGATTGCAAGTTGATTTATTGTTATCTGTGCTATATTTACTTATCTGTGTTCATTGTTGAATTGTTACAGAATTTACATTGATAATTTACTAATCAAATAATTAACTAAGTCGGTCTAGGTGACTCATTTTTCAACATACGGTATATCTATGATCTTTTTCCTTAAGAACGAATTAATATGTCAGGGGTTTAATTCAAGTTTTCTACCGTCTGTTTTGCGGGTTTGGATACAAGAAGTCGTTTACCCCTTTTCAAGGGATTATGATTGTCCATTTACTAGAACCTCTTGTTCGTACAATCTTTTCTCAAGTTAGAAGTACTGAATATTTTGGGCCATAGTGCCTATGGTGAATTGCTAATTACAATTCTTGACAAAATGAATCATACTAGTTACCTTTCTTCATTGTTAATCTTTGTAATAGATATACTGAGCTTGGGAGCTACTTTGCGCACTCTTCCGATCTCAAATAATAATAATAAACAAAAACAATGTTGTCAAACAAAAAAATTGTATTAAGATGAAGCGCCATTAGTGATTTCCGCCATTGATCCGTAAAATAAACCAAATCGTATTCAGAAGCTATAGGAAATATTTGTAAATACCAAAATCAAATTGATAACACAGAAACTTCTATTGTTAATAGTCATATATAACAAATACCAACGAGTAACAATAATTAAATAAGACCTACAAAATACTCCCTCCGTCTTAAAAAGATATTCTCCTGTCATTTTTCACATAGATTACGAAAACATCATGTAATGTTATTAGAAATGTACAATTTGATAATATATTTCCGAATATATCCTTTAATTTATTCAATATTTCACTTTATTTGTTTTTTTTTTTTATTGATTACTATGCATAATAAATGATGATATATTAACTTAGGAAATGTGAATATAATTTGAGACAGATAACAAAGAAAATAAGGAATTTCTTTTTGGGACGGAGGAAGTAGAAAAAGAAATTAAATAAAATCAAGCCCGAAAGAATTTTCAAGGAATCCCTTCGTTTTTTTCTTTTTCTTCTCCTGTTGTGGACAAAAAGTTCAAATATTCTCGGGTCAACTACCATCATAAATTGGAACTTGATGAATTGACAACTGGAGAGAAATTCAGGGAGGGCAGATATGGTTCAAACTGAGGACCTCATATTTAAAATGTAAATATTTTAATCACTAGAGCACGATTCGAACCAGGTTACTTACTATTAATATTATTATTAATATTAAGGTGTTGGCTGCTTAATTATTATATTAATACTAGTCGTATACCCCCATGCATTACACGAAATAAAATAATTAGTAAGAAAAAGGGTAGTAATTTGGAAAATTAAATAATCATAATTTTATTACTTATTAATCACTCATATGTGTGTGTGTGTTACTAATATACATAAAAAGAATCAAATTGAAATATACAATATTTTCGCTTGGAACAAAACTTATTAAATTATCATTCATAGAACAATGCTATTAAGTAATAAAAATAAGAATGATGAATTTTTACAAAAATTAATTTCATATTGAGTATGAAAACTAATTAAGAAACTAAAGAAAAGAGAGGATATAGAATTTATACAACTCCAAAATTACCTTATACCCACACTCTTATTCAATAGGGTGTTGATGGTATTCATTTATTAGAATAAATTATTTTCCACATTCATTCTCCATCGTATATTCTTGAAAAAATTATTTTTCGCATTTCCTCATCACTGTTCACTAAATCTACTCTAAAAAATCTAAAATACATAGTCTCTTATTACACAAGACTCAAGTAAAGCAATACGATAACAAATGTCATTTACCCTTAAAATTAATATTTAACCACTTTTCGTTCTAAAAAGAATTAAATTTTTTATTCTTGTTCTGAATTATTATCATCAAATATTATTACTATCGTATCCCGCAACTTAAATTTTTACCAATATATAAATTTCCAGAGAAAAACAAATAATCAATTAAGTAATGTACTAGACATATATACTTTGGTTTTATAACATGTGATTTATCGTATTAAATTAAAATAAAAGTTTTGAAACTAATTTAATTTAATTTTATTATATCCTCAATTTCACAAGTATGCACTTAATCGAAATAAGAAGAAGACTCAATAACCGAATACTTGAAATTTGATCAACTATTAGAAATTTAAAGAAATATTAAATATTTGAAAATAGCCTAAAAACTGATCTAATATGTATAACAAATATTAATGGATAACAAATAGCTTATAGCATATTATGTATAGGACAAATATATATATATTTGTATATTATTATAAAATAAAATAATAATAATAAAATGTAACTAATAGATAAATATTACTTTTTTCTGAAGAGAATAGATAAATATTATTATTATTATTATAAAACAAAAAAAAATAAAAGAAGCATATATAAAAATAGAATAATAGTTTTGGCGGGAAAACTTACATATGACCGCTGTCCTACTTTACTAGATACAAGATTTGGAGAATTTTTTCCAGAGATAAAAACAAATATTTGCTGGGGTCCATTTGCCAAAAAAAAAAAAAAAAAAAAATTGATGGGGTCCAAAGTCAAGAACCAATTTTGCCTCTTACTGCTAATCAATTAGATTTGTTGAACAACAAACTTTCTGAGCCAGTTACCAACTTGTGCATTCAAACTAGTATGTTCAAAAGCGTGGTTTATCTTGACCTCTCAAACAACCCGTTGTCACGAACAACCTGTGCTTGGCAAACATTGAAACGCCAATATTTCCCAGCTTAACCCATAATAATTTATCTAGAAATATCCCTTCACTGAATGTCATTTTATCATTGCATTAGCAAAGCAATAAGTTTCACTCGAGAAATTCCAAAATCATTGATGAATAGTACATTCTGGACTTTTTTTGATCTTTCAGAAAATAAATAAATACAAGGATTTGCTTCTTGTATTTATATCACTAGTTGATAGTCTGCTCATTTTATTTTGTTATGTGATATACTACTTGGTATTTCTCCATGTTAGGAGCCACGCTAATGACACTGATGTTCGTAATTAATAACAGAGGCAGCTTGTCTTTGTGATTCTTTGTGGTACTATGTGACCATTCTGATAGAAGTTAATCGGAATTTGATTGCGAATCCACTTAATTATTTATGGCTATGATGAATTGACGTAAGTCTTGTGCGCACCACGGAGAATAGTATAACTAGTAATTTGGACCCTCTTGTGCATCAAAGGATTTTTTTACTATACAAATAAAATGATTTGCATCTTGTGGATCAAATTAAAATAGTAGTATATTTTTACTCACTGGGTGCTTTATACTCACCCCTCCTTCCCTTTAACGAACTTGAAGGTATTAAATTAAGAGTTTTATGGCCAAACTGTTACAAAGATAGAAAAGACGTGTGTACATGATCGAGATTTCAGTATGTGATCAAAGTCTCGTTTGTGGGTATACCACGAGTTTTGTTGTAGAATTATAATAACATGATATTATAAAAAGATAATTATTTATTATAGCGAAAGTGTCTCGACATACTCTTTTTAAACTAATTTTAAATATGAAATAGATTTTCGACTTGTAAAATCTCAACGTTACTTTGAAGTTGAGACTAATTTCTCAAGTGCTTTCGCTACTTTTATACACTAATAACGTGAGATAATTTGGTAAAAAAAGTGAAGGCGAGACAATCATTTCCCCCAGTCAATCCCGGCCTTCTAGCTTGCTTGGCCACACGGAGTGGCCCGTATAACTGGCCAAAGAAGCCCGTAATACGTGCCCATACAAAAATGCATCAGTATTTTCTTCTTTTCCAGTTTTTTTATAATTTTTTTATAGTTTCAAACCCCCCAAAAAGAAAAAAAATCTCACATACCACATATAAATAAATATATATATATATATATATATATATATAAAAGAAAGGCTCAATAGCTGATCCGACTCAAGAAAAAAAAAAAAAGGAGAGGGGAAAAAGATTGAGCTAAAGCTGAGGCCAGTTGGGGCGGGCCGAACCAAAGTCGAGACGAATTATTTGGCTCACTAGCCTACTCAGCTCACCTCACCTCATTTACCATATCAAAGTCCTTCCGTGGCATATTAATCAAATGTTAAGAGCTTTGCCATGAAATATTGAAAAGATAAGAACCCAGTTTCACTTTGTAAGAAAGACGAGGAGCTCAAAACACAATTCTACTGTCAAAAGGAAAACATAAAGTTAATAAGATGATATACTACTGTGTTAGATGCGAAGATTGGTATATTGCAAATTTTTTAATTGTCACACATCATATTATCGATTGACTATTAGGGCATCTCTTATTAGCAAACAGAATATGTCACACGTCATATTATCTATTTACTATCATGCATATATTATTAGTAAACAGAATATTATCAGTTTGGATTTTAAGTAGACACGCAACGCATATTACTTGCTAGAGCCAATATCTTGCACCTTCTCTCTCTCTTGAATGGCCAACATCTTGCTTTTACATAGTCTATTTATTATTTTGGTAACAGTAGAAACATTTGATTACATCTTTTTCTCCCAAACAGCATAGTCTTTTCCAGAGGTTGCGACCTGAAAGTTGGGCGGGATCAGATTTCCAAGATCAAGCTTTGGGCCTATTTTCACAATAATTTTATCATCAATCATCGCTACATAGAGATCAGCATCAGAGGCCATAATCTGCACTTTGCTTGTTGCTGAGATGCCATTCCTACTCCGAATCTGTGCTAGTTTTGTGATTTCTTCCTTCTTTCCCCCGTCAACGAAATTATCATAGAACTGCACGACAGAATAGCTTCTTTAATTAATGCTAAGCTTGCAAATGAGTTGATTTGAACACGTATTTTGAGCTTCCAACTCAATCTACAACCTTCAAGAGATTGATTTGGAGTAGAAAATAAGTAGAACTGAAATGGAGAAGGTGTAAAGCGTTAACAAGTAGATAGTCTTATTATACAGGACGACAAACTTACCACCGATGGGACACCAGGATGAGTAAGAATGTAAGCATATCCAAGACTAACTTTGTCTACTGGGAACGGCCAAAGTTGCTGTGTGGATGCAGTATTATGATTGTCAATAAAAGTGACGGCATTCTTTGGTAGAACGCCTATCATTCCCGGAGGTTTTCCATTAGCATCCTTCAGTCTCCAATATTCCCCCTGCACAGCAGCATGGAGAATTCCTTTTGTTGTGAAATCAAAAGCAGTAACTTTCCCTCCTGCATTTTGAACCCACTGCATCAGTTCATTTCGATGCCTGTCCTGATTGTAGTCTGGCTTTCCATCCTGTCCATAGGAAAGTGAATTCCAGAGCTCCCCAACTGCAAAATCAGGTGAAGTATTCTCCATATAGGTTTTAAGTATACTCGGAGAATATCCCTTGACAAAGTCGAATCTCCAACCATCAAATCCAATTTCAGTCTTGAGCCAGTTCATCCAGTCTGATAACTCTTTTTGAACTCTCGGATTGAGATGGTCTATGTCAGGAGCAGGTTTGAAGTCATCCCCTGTATCAGGATTCCCAGTGCCATCTGAATACTCAGTATCATCTTTGCAAATGAATGACGGCCCCCAATCAAGGCGATCATCAGAAGTCCCACCCTCAAATATGCAATATATGCCTCTTGCGTCTTGTTTCTCAGCTGTTCGATGGTTTATTACTATATCAGCAACACATTTGATTCCCTTGTCATGGAAGGCCTTAATTAATGACTTCAGCTGCTGTTTATTTCCATATTTGGATGCATCAAGATCATACAATCTACCTGGCATATAGCCTGGAAATTAAGAGAGAACGGGCAATTAGTTAGGAAATACCCTCTATCATTATATTCCACTATATCAAGATGTGGAATTCTAATAGTTTGCAATTTTAAAAAGCAGTTAGGATAAGACTGGTATACAACACTAGCAAACTTCGTGAGATGAAACCAAAACAGAAGGCTAATGATTCATGAATAAATCTCAAAACAGCCATATTTGCTCCACTGTTGGTTCCAAGCAAAGGTGCAAGGATTAGTTGTCTCTTCTAAAGCCAAAATTCAACTATCAAGTCTCTGTTGCTAGTCTATACAGATAAATCAGCTTTAGGTTATGCACAACTATACTGTCCACAACTGTATGATAATTCATACCATATATGTTATTGAAAAGCCATATCAGTTCAATATATGTCAGTCACCTTGAGGGGCAACCGAGTGGGAAACTGGGGGTAGCCAAACATGCGTGACCCCAGCATTCGCTATGTCTGGTACAAGATTGATGAGTGAATTGTACCATCCTCCTTCCTTTTTGCTTGATTCCCAATTGAAGCCCTAATGAAAAACTCATCTTGACTTCCATTACACAGACAGAGAGAAAAGCAAAGCAGACTGATAGTGATATAACAAGCAGGGCTGTTGAAATACCTGGAATAACAGCGTAGGAGTAACAATAGCCGGAAAAATAGACAAAATAATACAAAGACGAGAAACAGAAGAAAGAAAAGGAGTCATCGTTGATTCTTTGGGTCGTAACAAGTAATCCTACCAAGCAAAATGCAGAAACATATATAGAATCCCACTGCCGGGTTTCTTGACTTTTCATGGAGAACTCACACGGGAAAATTCAAGAAATTTGGGATTTCTTGCTGTCTTGATAAATGACAAGTGACAAACTCGATCCTCATCCACATTTATCCATGGTGGATTAAGGCATAATTTATCATCAAGAAAGAAGGAAGTGGTATTCTTTTGGTAATTAACCAGATTTCTTTCAGCACTCAGACGTAGAAGGCACGTTATCAAACTTTCCAAGATTGTTTACAATGATTTGTATATTGAAAATTCCACATGAATATACTGCTTCTACAGTGCACTTCCATAAGATTAAGATAGAAGATTATTTATGGAGGAACAAACAAATGAGATCGTAATGATTGGGCAATCAATCATGGTTTTATACATCAAGAGAGACTGATAGAGTAAGGAAGTGTGAATGGCTAATTCAAGATGAAACGGTTTGTATGGGAACATAAATATGAAATTTATATGAAATTAGCTTGCGGTTGCGGGCCAGGTGTTTGATACTAGCTAAGAAGATCATGAACTAGGATGCAATATATTTTTCAAAAGATTGATTTTTGAATGTAAAAATTATCTTATCTTATTACAAAGATTTGAAACCAAGGAACCATCAGACAAACATAACATACCACAAACGACGACGCACAAACTATTTTTAATGCACAATCATCCATCCATGAACACACAGTGAGTGCGGTGCACAGCAGTGGCGGAGCAACATGGATGCAAAAGTATCCATTTTTTTTTTTTTTTTTTGAGAGTTTCAGATAAAGTATTTCGACGGAAAAATGGTAGACCGTCTGCAGTTTTACGGTGGAGAGACCAGGAAGACGAAGGCAAAAGTAGTGCCACAAGAAGAAAATGGATGACAACAATTTTTTCTCTATTGCATATATTTGACTTTTGCTTGTACGTGCAGCCAAATAGAGAGTGGTGGACCCCTTCCATTGATCAAAAAGGCATTGGCACTTCCGTAAATTTGCTTTGGCAGAAATTTGTTAAAATTTGGGGCAACTTGCTTGGCCTTTCTGCTGGACACGGCCTCGGTGCGGGGCCAATTTAAAATAATAACTTTTTGATTTTTAAGGCATTTATAAAAAGTCCAGATACTGACTTTCATTTACCATAAAAGCCGTTCACGTATCCCTCCCGCACTCATTCTTTATTAATGATATAACTTTACATTGTTAGCCGGGTATGAAACTATATATTTTGTAATAAGATAGTTGAATCTTTAGAGTATGTTTTATCGTTTTAAACTTTTCTTATAGTTTAATGTGTGCATACCCAGAGTTCAAGCTCTGGCTCCGCCACTAGTGCACAGTGCATACCCTGAACCATCTTTGCATTCTCTGGCAGCCTGAACTGCCAGAGTAATTTTTCACTTCTCCTCTCTACGCGGTGCAACGCACGGGTAATACTAAAATAAATTATATGTAATAGTTAATACATAAGATTAAACAACGTATGATTATAAACACTTGTCAATTGCAATATTTTGTTATCTTATCGTGGACTAATACTTATCATATTAAATTGGATATGAAATGTAATTAAGTGATTTTAGGAAATAAAATATTTATTTTACTTAATAACTATATTATAATGTACATTTTATAAACTTTAAAATGTTAATTATAAACTACTTATCATAAACTATTTTATTTATTTATAGAGTGATATATTAGAGCATTCTGAAATATGTAAATAAAATATATATGATACGAATAAAATATTATTAAATGATTATAAAATAAGTAACTAATAACCACTTGACGTAAAATAGTCCAATTTTTAGGGAAATTCTTCAAAATAAGTGGTCATAATAAAATAATGATAAATGCACTTGCCTAAAATAAACTAATTATATTTGACTAATGATAAGATTATTGATAATACATAAGAATTACCTAAATTACCTCTAACGTTTATCTGATAAAAATCTTAATTATAAAATAATAAACTAATAATATGTAACTCGAGTAGACTGCAAAAGTAATTAAAAATGACTAAAAAAAAGGTAAACTATTATATAACTAGAACCCACATTTATTTAATTTCATTTCAGAATCAAAATATTTTAAGTTTTAAATATAATCAAGTATGTGTGTCTATATATATATATATATATATGTGAAGTTACTCATTTTATATAAATATAAAAATAAATTGAATATATAGAAAATGATCCATATTTAGAATTAGGATAATCAATTTTATTTTATATATGTAACACGTTTCATATTTTTTAGTAAAATAATTAAAGGGAAAACGAAAGAATGATAAAAGAAGACATAAGATAATAAATTTAGATAAAAACTATATATAAAAATCGGTGAAAGATGAGCTCTTTCAATCTCAGACATTTGTTCTATCTAAAAAATTAAATCTCATCCGTTGATCAGCAATTTTAAATAAAGCCAAACCCTTCCAATCTCATACATTTTTCCTATGTAAAAAAATTAAACTTCATCTGTTACTCAGCAATTTTAAATGAAGCCAGATTATCACAAAATTAGAATATTGTTTTCAAGATAGAAGAAGATAAGGGAAAAATGAAATCAGAATAACTAAATCTAGTCAAATCAATTTAAATTAGAACAACAAAGATATTAGTGACCACAAGAATTACCGTAATAAACCTAAAAATTCCAATATATCCTCTAAAAATGAAGTTTTAACAGGTGTACTGCTGTTTTCCTATTTGGTGAAATTCTGGAAGTTAACCTATATATATATATATATATATATATATATATATATATAAGTTTCCTAACAAGGTCATATGTTTACTACTTATTTGTCTTGCGATAGAATTATTTCTCTTAGATGCCAATTTGTGTTAGGAAAAGTATGGATTTGAACTAAAGAGGAGTACAAGATCCTACTCCAGTGCATTTCCAGAGTTAGATTCTCTCTTTCTCTCCAACAATGGCGGAGATAGGCGGTGCCTGACTACGCTTGTCCCCCTTTTAGCCCATATGCATTTTTAACCCTATAAATATTTGGGAAAAAGATTCTTTGGAGAAGTGTATTTATCTGCATTTTGAGCATATTTTGATGCGGTCTGGCTACAGAGAGTTTACCTCTCTCCTTACAGAGTGAAAACTGTCAGATGGCTGCATGAGATTGGGGGTTGTGGGAATTGAGGCTCAATCCCTGCAACCCCAATCTCATGCAGCCACTTGACAGTTTCTACTTCGTAAGGAGAGATGTGAGCTCTCCTTAGAAAATTACTATTTTCATGTCGACTGCTGATTGGCTTCGTCTATCCCTACCCTCCAGTTGATTTCAAAATACGCATAGATGATCCTTGGGCTTGAAAAAATATCTGGGAAAGGCATAAACCTATAAAGTTCTTGAGGGAAATTTGGTTCCAACGCCATATCACTTAACAAAACCCCGTAAATAAAGTGAAAGCATATCCAAAATCAAATGAAAAATTCAAATTGTTGAAACATATACATAAGACTCCGAAATTTCACTGCTTTAAAATTAAAACAAATCTTAACTATGAAGGCAACCAAACAATTTTCAATTAAACCTTCACATGCAATACATAGGATGGAACAAAGACAGTTGACAAATATGATGACTTTAAAGATTTCATTTCATTTGGTGCCAGTCAACAAAATAATGCTTGCTTATATATATGATTGTTAATCAACTAAACTCCCTTCTAACCAAAAGAAACCCTTAATTTCAGACTATCCAAATGGTGGCAGAAATACAATGCAAAAATATCATATAACAAGGCAATGCAAGAAATAGAACAAAGTTCGACACGCATACCATAAAACTATAAACTCTTCAATGGCTTTTTCATTCGACTACACAAACTTTAAATAATGGAATCACAAACATAAAGAAAAGAGAGCCCAACCACCAAAAGGGCCGGGGAGAGAAAAAGAGAAGTAGCCTCTTGATCCATTAACATCATCTCAACCGGACTGTCAATTGAGATTAAGTATGAGGTTTTGATAGGCAAGATGAGGCGGTGAATTTGCACCATACGTATCGATTTTCAAACGACACCTATAAAAAGAAAAAGTGCCTCTTTATCCAAGTTCATATAGACATTCCTCAACAACACTTACATGGGCGCCCTTAAAAATATTTGGAGAAAATGAAAATAAATAGCTTGCATAAGAACAATGAGGATGGGAAAGATGCAAAATGTTGAACCACAAGCTTGACAATTTTTATACTAAGAATGAGAATATTTATAAGCTCTGCTGGCCATTAAATATCTATATAAACATAAGAAGAAAAATCAATTTTAATTTTTATAAAATATCCACAAAAATTTTTGGTTCTTCTGGAATATAACTTTGCACAAAGCCAAAATTGGAGCCAAATTCAACCAATATTATAAAGGAAAATCAATTAGGTTTTCATGAAAATTATCTTTCTGAAAATAAAATAAAATCAATTCGCGCTTCCCAAACTTTTGAAAAATCAAATATGGAAAGAAAAACTAGTTATAATTTTCCAGATGGCAGATAATAAATCAATTAAGGATTCAAAAAATCAATTATGGCTTCAGATTATGCATTGTGTAAAAGGTATTTACATATTCAAACCATAAATAGAGTAACTTACGTATCAAGAATGAAACTAGCTCAAAGATAGGAAAGAATCCCTGGCGTCGAGATTTTGGTGTATACCCGAATCTGAGATTAAATTCAGGAAAGAACTAAGAGAGAGGAGACAAAATAACCAAACGCCAAGAAAGGAACATGGGAAATTGAAACGGGAAAGGAAAAATATTCAACAGAAAAAGGTTGAAAAAACCATTCTCCAAAATCAGCTGCATGCACAGGCACTTCCCGCACGTCTCCAACATTCAACAGAAAAAGGGCAATGAAGAAACAAATTACTAACATCTTCATCATCATTATTGTAGAATATACATGAAGTAGGAATCTGCACTCTTTTTTGAGTCAACATACACGGGGTCGGCAGATAGACCCAACACGCACGCCATACCATGACTTGAACTTTTGGAGGTATTTTAATCTTCCAAAACTTATTCCATTCCCCTGGAACTTCATACTCAGATTCTGCCCCACTAAGCTTAGCCAGATTTGACATTGTAACGGCCATCTTTACTATAATGCCAAATGATCTTGTCCTCAGTAGATGAGAGCGATAGTGGGATTCCCGATATAGCCGCAACATCCCTAGGTAAAAACAGCGTTTCCAACATCTAAACGTCCTATTCATGTCAAGTACCGGGTACAAATAAATCACAAATTTTAGTGTCCTCAAGCTTATCATTCATTGGAGTCTCTAAATATAAGCCGTCATGATCTTTTAACCACAGCTCTTGCATACACGGATTCTACTACCATTTCCAACCTTCCATCTACAACCTTCTTTGAGCAGTGCTTGAGAAGACCAAATACTTCTCCAAGTAAAACTTGGATTATAGTCAAACTTGGCATTCAAAAATTCCCCTCGAGGATGGTATTTAGGTTTGAAGACTTTAGAAGCAAGAGAATTAGGATACGAAATTAGATTCCACCTTATTTCCCTAGCATTGCAAGGTTGAAGCAATATAGGTTCTGGAAACCCATACCATCAACTTCTTTCCAGACACCAATGGCGGAGCCAGGACCCAAAAGTGGGGGGAGCCGGATCGAAAACTCAAAAAAAAATCTTATAAGCTCTAATTTTTCAAAATAATAAGCAAACTCAAATCAAGTGCATTACAAAGTTCGCAACAACTCAAAATATAATACATTAGGCTAAAAAGTTAGTTGGACTTGACGATTTTTTACTTTTGCAAATTCATCAATAATAGAGTCTATATATATTTTGTCAACAAGTTCTCTTTCAATAAAAACTGTCAAACTATCAGCAAGAAAGTCATCATCCATCTTGTTGCGAATTGCAGTCTTCACATGTTTCATTGTCAAAAATGCTCTCTCAGTTTAAAGAATAAGGACCGCATGCCTAAGAAATATTGGGGTGGTGTCATTAGGCGTAAGCTTTGAAAATTTTGCCTCACGATCACTGCCTTGAGGCAGTATTTGACCAAGGCGAGCCTTGAGACGTATTGTAATCATGATTTTCAAAACTATGAATGAAGGAATATGTTTGTGTATGATTATTCACTAAGAGGCACAACATTGTGCCACTAACCTTAATTACTATTACCATACCTATCAAGGGAAGTTGTAGCTTCTATCATCTATGGTTAACTAGCAAATTTTCGAAAATTTCCATAGAATCTGAACATCACATTTCTTACTTAGATTATGTTCTTGTAAATTACATTCATACACATGTACACAGCAGCCATTCGGTTTCACACATTTTCCTTCTCAATTTCATACATACACATACAATAGTCGACACAAACACATGTAATCAAG
>CAVNYN010281562.1:0-17476 GCA_963692815.1 Nyctanthes arbor-tristis
TTTGCTCAAGCTGGTGATGGGCTTGCTGAAGGTGGATGATGTGGCTTCTTGTGTTTCGCCTTCGATTTGTCCCTCCTGTCCTGGTGCCGGTGCTGGTGCTGGTGTGTGAGATGCCTTGTGCTTGTGATTTTTCTTCAGTTCATCCTCGAATTCTGTTGAGAATTTAATCAATTTTCCTAAACTCGTGTGATTAAAATAAACAATTAATATATCAAATAATAATATATGTGCAGAAACGTAAATAACATTAAGAATTATTTAACGTCGTAAAACCCTCCAATGAGAAGGGAAAATCGACGGGACAAACCGACAACTCCACTATCACCAAATCACAATGGAAATACAATGTTTATCCTCTCAAGATTATCGCCTTAAATTAAGAGGTAATCACACACTACCATAATCACGTAACACTGTCAAGAACAATATTCTTGGCACCATAAATTACTCATCTACAATAGATGGAATCCAATAATTAATAACAAGAGATAAAGAAAAATATCACCTAACCCGTTCTAAGAATTAACTTAGAGAAAACCACCGCTTGAAGAAACCCAACACCAAGTCGAACGTCCAAAAAATCCTTTCCAAGCGCTGCAGAATTTTTCCTCAATTCTATCATTTCCCGTGCGTGAATAGTTGTTTGCGTTTTCTGCCATTTTTGTGTCTGAATAGTCTGTCCTTTTCATTTCCGTGTCTTTTTTTCATGCAACCACAAATCTCAATGTATATAGAGCCTAACGTCAATCCAATTTGGCCTAGAAGTTTGTGTCTCTCAAGACTTCCAATCAGCCGCTAAAGAATTTTGCAAGTTAATTATTTAATTCTAATCCAAATTGTAAGACCCATTTTCCAACTTTTGTCTTGTGTTTAAGTTGGGTATCATTATGGGCTGGACCAGCCCAACAATCTCCCCCTTCAGTCCATGAGGGAGGTATCACAAACTTCAAGTGTATCACTTAGAATGCATACCGGTGTGGTCGGTACAGAACTCAAGCTTCTGCTTGGTAACTACTTTTGTCAACATATCAGTAATGTTCTTGTCAGTATGAATCTTTTCCAACTGTAGAAGCTTCTCATTAACTACTTCACGAATCCAATGATACCTGACATCAATGAGATCGGAAGAGCACAATGATACATAGAGTTCTTACTTAACTCAATAGCACTCTGACTGTCACAATAAATGACGTACTCACTTTGCTTTAACTTGAGCTCCTCAAGAAACTTTTTCAACCATATCACCTATTTTCCTACTTCAGTGATAGCAACATACTCAGCCTCTGTTGTAGATAGAGCTACGCATTTTTGCAACTTAGACTGCCAAGAAATAGCTCCCCCTGCAAAAATAAACAAGTACCCAGATGTCGATTTTCTGTTGTCAAGGTCACCTGCCATATCTGTATCTGTATACCCTGTCAAAGTTGGCTGAGCTCCCCCAAAACCCAAACACAAATCAGAACTTCCTTTAAGATACCACATAATCCATTTTACTGCTTCCCAATGTTCTTTGCCTGGATTAGACAGAAATCTGCTTACCATACTAACTGCATGTGCAATATCACGACGAGTACAAATCATCGCATACATCAAACTACCAATAGTTGAAGGATAAGGAATCGCCTCTATTTTCTTCTTTTCCTCATCAGTCGAAGGACTGGATTTCTTGGTTAGTTTGAAATGAACTCCAAGGGGTGAGCTAACTGGTTTAGCCCCTTTCATGATGAACCTTTCAAGTACTCGCTCAATATAATGTCTCTGTGATAACCACAACTTCTTAGATTTTCTGTCTCGAACAATCTCCATGCCCAAAATCTATTTACCTGACCTTAAATCTTTCATATCAAAAGATTTGTGCAAGGAATCCTTCAATTTCTGTATCAATCATGCATCTTGGCCAACTATAAGCATGTCATCAACATAAAACAGCAAAATAATGAATTTATACCTGGAAAAGATTTGAAGTAAAGACAAGAATCTGCAGTAGTTCTTGTGTATCTCTGACTCATCATAAAAATATCAAACTCTTTATACCACTGTCTTGGTGCTTGCTTTAGGCCATATAAACTCTTTTTTAATTTGCATACAAGGTGTTCTTTCCCCTTCTATTCAAACCCTTCTGGTTGTACCATATAAATTTCTTCCTCCAAATCACCATGAAGAAAGGCAGTCTTCACATCAAGCAATTCAATTTCCAAGTCTAAACCGGCTGCTAAACCCAAAACAGCTCTGATAGATGTCATCTTCACCACAGAGGAGAAAATCTCATCAAAATCAACACCGTATTTCTGCCCAAAACCTTTCACCATCAAACGAGCCTTGTACTTCAACAAGTCACCATTGTTGTCTCTTTTGATTTTATACACCTAGTTATTCCTCAAAGCCTTCTTACCCTTAGGAAAATTTTCCAGCTCATAGGTGTCATTCTTTTTCAAAGAAGTCATCTCATCTATCATGGCTTTCATCCAGTGGGATATGTCTTTATGACCCTGAGCCTCTGAATAACTTTCTGGTTCTCCATCCTCAGTGAACAAAATATAATCAGACTCAGGATACCTGGTAGATGGTATACGCCCTGTTGCAGATATTCTTGATTCTCTAATTTCTTCTTCAACAGGGGTCTGCTCCCCCTGATCAGTAATCTGCTTCTCTTGATTACTAGTCTGATCAACTAGACTATCATCGATTGTTTCATCATAAATAGGAGCTACCTGGCTGCTAGTGCTAGGTTGAGATGCTGAGGAATTATCAGGTACGACACCATGAACAACTGAAATCATCCCCTTAGATTGTTCGACTTTTCAAAGTCCTCAATCGTCTGATCTTCATAAAACACTGTATCTCTACTTCTCATAAGCTGCATTTTCTTTAGATCCCAAAACTTGTATCCAAACTGTTCATCAACATACCCAAGAAAAACACAAGCAGTAGCTCCGTCATCAAGCTTCGATCTCTATTCCTTAGGTATGTGTATAAAGGCTTTACACCCAAACACCTTCAGATGAGAGTATGAAACATCTCTGTCAGTCCAAACTCTTTCTGGAATATCAGAATCTAAGGAAACTGAGGGACATCTATTAATTACATAGCAAGGAGTCTGAACTGCTTCACCCCAAAATATCTTAAGAAGCTTGGTTGTCTTCAACATGCATCTGACTCTGTCAAGAACGGTACAGTTCATTCTTTCTGCCACACCATTATGCTAAGGAGTCCCTGCTTCGGTAAATTCATGTCAAATCCCAAAATTTGAGCAATACTCTCTGAACCCATGTGAAGTGTATTCCCCACCATTATCTGTTCTGAGGCTTTTCAAACATTTCCCTATTTCTCGTTCTACCATGGTATGAAATTGCTTAAAGCACTGGAGTACCTGATCCTTAGATTTCAGAAGATAGATCCATAATTTCCTAGAAGCATCATCAACAAATGTAATAAAATATTTGTTTCCACCCAAAGATGCTACATCACTAGGAGAACATACAGCAGAATGCAGAAGATCTAAAATATTCTCTTTTCTTTTAAACGTGCCAGAAAAGGAAACTTGAGTTTGCTTACCGAATAAACAATGTTCACGTCTGTCTAGGGACGTACCATTGGCTAAAGAAATAGCTGTCTTCTTAGCCAAAACCTACAAACCTTTTTCACTCATGTGCCCAAGCCTCCTGTGCCATAAATTAGGAGATGGCTCTTCAACTGCATTTATCTCAGTCTTACAAGTCTTTGCATAAGTCTTGTATTGCGTGCAACAAAACTTTCCACTGGCAACTACTATAGATCCTTTTGATAACCTCCACTTCTGATCACCAAAAGTACTGAAATATCCCATTCGGTCGAGCGTATTTATTACAAGCAGATTAAACCGCATGTCAAGAATATGCCTCACATCCTTCAAAATTAGGATATACCCTATATTTGTCTCCAGGTGAATGTCACCGATCCCCATGATTTTGGAATGTGAAGAGTTAGTCATACTTGACTGGCCATAATCACCTGCTCTATACGTAGCAAACAACTCAATATTTCTGCAAACATGGTATGAGGCACCACTGTCAACATGCCACTTAGTAAGAGGGTCTCTAACATGCAGGCATTGACCCACTTCGCAAGAGAGTACATCACTAGTCACCACACCTACAGTATTTTCATCCTCTTTTTTTTTATTATTACCTTCTTTCTGCTCTCTCAACCAAATCTTGCAATTTCTTTTATAATGACCATCTTTGTCGCAGTGATAACAAGTCTTCTTATTTTTTGATTTGGACTTGTCTCTAGACTTGCTGTGACGCATTTACCCTTTGTTCTTGCTTCTTCCTCTGTGATCATCTGAAATAAGAGCCAATGTATTATCTGTACCAACATGCAAACCTGAAGATTTCCTCATGATTTCCTCATTCTGCATACTGTTCTTCACAGAATCTATAGATAACACACCATCTGAAGTAGAGTTACTTATTGTCACAACAAATGTCTCCCAACTGTCTGGCAAACAACTCAAAAGCAGTAATGCTTTCAATTCATCCTCGAGAGTCATTCCCATTATCAACAGCTGATTCACAACATTCTAAAAATTATTCAAGTGCTCTGTCACACTCGTACCGTCCTTATATTTCATATTGGCTAAGTCTCTGATCAGAAAAAACTTTCTCGCTACAGTTTTCTTCTCAAACATAGGCTCTAATTTAGTCCACAATTTATTTATATCTGTCTCATGTGCAACATGATGAAAAACACTATTATCCACTCACTGTCTTATCGTCCCAATAGTTTTCTTGTGCAGTTTCTGCCAATCCCTATCTTCCATATCTTCCAGTTTAGAATCATCACCATCAATAGGAGCATGCGAATCCTTACAATAAAGGATATCCTCCATCCTAGGTTTCCATGTCACCCAATTATGATTGGTAAGCGTGATCATAGCACTACCAACTGGGTCATCCATCCACACAATTGAACCTGTCTCTGATGCCACTGTTGGGAATTTAATCAATTTCCCTAAACTCGTGTGATTAAAATAGACAATCGATATATCAAACAATAATATATGTGCAGAAACGTAAATAACACCAAGAATTATTTAACGTCGTAAAACCCTCTAATAAGAAGGGAAAATCGATAGGGCAAACCGACAACTCCACTATCACCAAATGATAATGGGAATACAATGTTTATCCTCTCAAGATTATCACCCTAAATGAAGAGGTAATCACACACTACCACAATCACGCAACAATGTCAAGAATAATATTCTTGGCACCACAAATTATCATCTACAATAGATGGAATCCAATAATTAATAACAAGAGATAAAGAAAAATATCACCTAACCCGTTCCAAGAATTAACTTGGAGAAACCACCGCTTGAAGAAACCCAACACCAAGTCGAATGTCCAAAAAATGCGTTCTAAGCGCGGCTAAATTTTTCTTCAATTCTCTCATTTCCCGTACGTGAATAGTTTGCGTTTTCTGCCTTTTTTTCGTGTCTGAATAGTCTGTCCTTTTTGTTTCCGTGTCTTTTTTTTTCATGCAGCCACAAATCTCAATGTATATATAGCCTAACTTCAATCCAATTTGGCTTAGACGTTTGTGTCTCTCAAGACTTCCAATCAGCCGCCAAAGAATTTGGCAAGTTAATTAATTAATTCTAATCCAAATTGTAAGACCCATCCTTCAACTTTTGTCTTATGTTTAAGTTGAGTATCATCATGGGCTGGATCCGCCCAACAAATTCAACTTCTAAATCTGAGTACTGTTCCCATTTGTGCTCCTGCGCAAGTGCTGGTACCGGTGCTTGAGATTTCTTGTGCTTTTTCTTTAGTTCCTTCCCAAATCCGACTTCAAAAGTCTCGAAGTATTCTTCTTCCCATTTGTGTCATGGTGCAGGGGCAGGTGCATGTGAATGGTGATGACATGGTTTTTTGTGATGGGCAATGGACTGAATGGCTAGTGCAAACAAGGCGACAAAAAGAACAAACAAGTATGCAGTACTGGACATGACTCTTGCAGACTATGTAATGTGATGGGAGCAAAGTCTCCTAAAGGATGAAGGTTTTATATGAGAATGCGACCGTTCATTTGGCTACAAGTGTCAATTTCTCTAGAAGGTTTTATTCTGCACATCCTTAGTGTAAAATAGCTGTATCATTATTGACAACAATCCATTACGTACCAAAAGGAAGCACATTTTCAAAAGGGCAATTTACACGTAACGTTCTCAACGTTTCAATTTTTAATAAATTACGTTTCTAACCTTTAATTCTATTTGTGGGTTCCCAACCTTTCCCAAACTCCTTAGCCATATCCTTATAGACAGAATCCGTCAACCATAGCCATTAGGGGTAATTGTGATAAAATACAACAAATAAATATATTAATTAAAAAATAAAAATAAATTAAAAAAAAGTTGAAGTGGGGACTCCCCCAACCCGCTGCCATTTCCGGCAGCCCAAAGTCTCCCCCCTCTTGTTTTTGCTGCATTTCTGCAGCAAGAACAGAGGGAAACACTCCTCCTAGGCTGCCAGAAATCTGGCAGCTAAAGGGGTTGACAAGCAGGGGAGAGATCCTCTGCTACCATTTCTGGCAACCTTTTTGACTGCCAGAAGTCTTTGGTTACTAGAAATGACAGCTGGAAGGTGGGCACTTCCAGCAACCAAAGATGGCAGCAAAAATTGCTATCATTTCCGACAACCCTATGTTGCCAGAAATGGCAGTGAGAGGGGGAGTCCCCACTCCACCTTTTTTCTTTTTCTTAAAATTTATTTTTATTTTTTAATTGAAATATTCATTTTTTGTATTTCACCAAAATTGCCTCCAGTCAAAGAGTTGACTAACAGCTAGAGTTGACGGATTCCATCCATAAGGACTTGGCTGCAGATTTTGAGAAAGGTTGGGGACCCTATGAGTAGAATTATAAGTTAGGGACGTAATCTATTAAAAGTTAAAAAGTTGGGGACGTTAAGTGTAAGTTACCCTTTTTCAAAATGGAGCATTGAAACTTGTAAAATTGATGTAGAATTTAATATCATACTAATACTGGATCGTTCTACATTAATCCAATAACAAATAAAATCAAAGTTGAAACTAGTAATTACAAAATGTGGGTAACAAACATTTATTATTATTCTTTAATTACAAAGAATGAGTAGTTAATATAGTACGCCTCCGTCCCACAATGACAGTTCAGTAGTTATTTTCATATAAATTAAGAAACGATAGTATTGAAATACTTTCAATGTATAGGTAGTTGAATACTAATAATTAATTAGGGACATATATTGAAATAAAACATTGAATACATACTCAATATGATAAGTAGATTATATTTTTAGAATGGATGATAATAGAAAAATGGATTATCTTTTTGGGACAGGGGTAGTATTGTTTTTCTTATTTTTATTTATTATATTTATTACCTCTGTCCCATAAAGATAGTTCAATCTCAATTTTCACAAATATTAAGGAAAGTGCAATTATAGTGTTAGAAAATTAAAACTTAATATTGTTTCCCTAACACACACACACACACACACACATATATCCTCCTTCATTTATTAAATCTTCTACTTTAAATAATACTATTTTGTTGATTACAATACACATTAAATAGGAATATAAAATAAAACCAATATTCCAACAACATTTTGAAAAGAAAAGTGGACTATATTTTAGGACCGATACAAAAAAGAAAACTAGACCATCTCTTTATGGGACAGAAGTAGTATATAATTTTATGACTAGTGGTACTACTTGATTTTTTTTTTCTCAATTTGAATTGCTGCCTGTATATTTAAGCTTGTTTGAGTTTTCACAAGTTTTAAAACTTATATTAGAAAAATATATTTTGTAAATTGTATTCCTAATTTGCCCTTATTTTTGAAGTTGATAGTTATAATTAAATATATTAAATAGGGGTAACTTCATTAAATAATATAAATTAATGTTCTTAAAAAAGAAATAAATCTATATATTTGAAACATTCAAAAAATGAAGATAAGCCTATATGTAGTGACTGTAAGTTTTGGCCTATTACCACGTAGCGATGACAACAGTTTTCATTGTTGTGGTTATAAGTGCTACGAATTTCGTCGTTAAAAAATTATTTTTACCCGACTTGCCACCATTTGGGTCAACCCATTCTGCAATCCAGACCAATAACCATGCTTATTTAACGCCCATTAATTGGTGGCACTAAGAATCAAAACCCGTGACCTTGAACTTGGAAAGAAGGTAACTTAACCAATTGCACTAGGCTTGTAAGTTCCTTACATTTATAATATATATTATATTTAATGACATTTCGTCTATAACGACAATTTTGTTGTCAGTAATTGTAAGAACAAAGGTGGGAAATCTTCCCCAAATCATATAGAGATGACATAAGTGTGTCCTCGTTGTATGGACTAACTTACAGTGGCGACATTACTACTCACTACTGTATTCGCAGCGTACAGCCAACATAAACTTTTTCATGTTGCCGGCGTAAGTTCGAGCCTATAGCGGCGTCGAAGCCACAGCTCCAAACTGTAATGTCCCTGCTGTATGGCAACGAAGTAGAGAAGCGGGGATCTGAATCCCATCCCTACTCCATCAGGCCATGCCATATGGATCGTTCATATGCAGAAAAGTATTCTGGGTTCTTTCATTACTAACAAGATGAATGAAGATACCAAGAAGTCAATTTCTAAGTTAGGCTCGTTAAGCTTTGAAAGTGGTTCGTGTCTAATAAAACTGAATGGCAACGGACACCTATATATATATATATATATAAATCAAAATGCATATAATCACTGGCAGAGCTAAGGGGGGCCTTGCCGGGCCCCGGCCCCCCCTAAATTAGAAAAATTTATTCTTTACTTTGTTTTTTTTTAAAAAAAAATTTATATATAAAGGTAATTTAACCGTGCATAATATATGACTCACCCTTTCGGCCCAGTCCTCTAATAGCTCCTGGCTCCGCCATTGCATATAATGGTTATGAAGAAACTGATCTATAGAAATTAGGTCATGGTGATTGTTTGGTTTAACCTAAATTTGTAAAACAGATGAATTTTATTTGAAAAATGAAAGTGACATTTTTGTCCTGCAAGAAGGGAAAATAGCCGTGTTTTATCCGGTGAAAATAGAATTTTCCTTGGAAATTTTAAGAAAAAGAGAGAACAACAAAAGAAAGGTATGAAGAAGTGGTTTGAATTATATTGCGGTGTAGTGGTTACGATCTAAATAGAAGGTTTGGGTTCGAATTACACTTGTCCTTCCCTAAATTTCCTTCCCCTCCCCAAGCTGTGATGATGATTGAGTGTTGCAGCATTAAGATGGATTACACAACGGCAGGGAAAAAACTTCAGTGCTCCAGGAGCATTAAGTACTCAGTGCTCTTGACCAATTAAAAACCCACATGTTGGTGTTAGAGTCCAAATTAAATAATAAATTAGAACCCTAAAAATT
Organism: Nyctanthes arbor-tristis; assembly: GCA_963692815.1. Lineage (NCBI taxonomy): Eukaryota > Viridiplantae > Streptophyta > Magnoliopsida > Lamiales > Oleaceae > Nyctanthes > Nyctanthes arbor-tristis. Next base: position 9,442 of record CAVNYN010281562.1, read on the forward strand.
CACATGTGAGTTCTTGTTTAGTCTGGAGCACCGAGGTCAGTGCTATAGGATCACTGAAGGTTTTCTCGACAGGAGTTGAGAATGACTTTCATTAATGGAGAATATTTTATCAAAAAAATTATAGATATGAAAATTTATTTATTTATTTATTTATTTTTAAAACAAAGTGTTCCGAGCAAAGGTGCTTTGCGGTTCTAATTTTGAGTTTTTTTTTTCATTCAAGTTAGCAATAATAATATATAACTTCATCCATATTTTGCTCTTTCTTTTAGTGTGCAACGCGCGGTAAAATTGTACCCTGGTCTTTATGTAAATCTATTTGTATTTGTATACCCTTTGTGCAATTTGCAAATAGATTTATCCTAGTTCCCTTTTCTTCATGACTTGTGATCTTTTGAGGTTTTTGTCCCCGCCACCCAGTCGAGTGCTTTGTGGATTTTCATTTCTGCCCTCAACAAAGTCGAGCTATTAATTAATCATGAATGCTCTAGAATAAGGTGAAGCAGCTAATCAAAATGCCATGCTCTTTAGTGTGAGATCAAACAAATTAACGGTAAAGCACTAAATAATCAGCTACTCAAATATCTATAATGCTTGATTTGGTAGTAAAATTGTTTCTAAAGAATGTTTTTATGAATTTATGGTTATCTAGACTCTAGTCAGGATGTATCCTGCCTAGCTATGTTTACTGGTGTAAATTATAACGCGACCTAAATGCGTCTAGTTCGGGCATGAATGAGGAAAATAAAAACACCAAAATGATGACGCAGAAACCCAACTAGAAAAAACTGTGGGCACTTTTACCACGGGACAAACAAATTCACTATTTACGAGGTGAGTTTAGTACAGAGAAAGAATAAAAATGCTATCACAATAGACACTAAACAATCAAAAGGAAAACTTATAAAAGACTCCCTCTTTATGCCTTTTGACATGAGACAACTCTCGTTGCTCCTTCTTTATCCCGCGCACCTCTAGGAATGTTTATCAAGCTCCTACAGATCTCCCGAGCTCATTTTTGGATGACTTGACCTCTTAAACTACTTGAACCTCCTGTGGATATGTCCCTCGCACAAATGTGATCGCCTACCACGTACTTGAAGGGTTGTCAAACACAAACACGGTTCGAACTTGAAGTTCGATTTGCAAGACAATGTCTCACAGTAAAATGGCAGCGTTTGTATTTTCTCTTTTGCAGTCGAGCTCTTCAAGATATTGCACAGATTAGTTTCTTGCTCAATTCGGCTCTCTTGCTCGCGCTCCCTCTCACGTCGACTTACAAAGAGATTAAATAAAGTTGGTCTTTTAATTGTTGTGCAAGCCAAGAATTAAAGAAGCCAAATCCGAGTACAACACGAAATAAGGAAAGTTAGATTTGCAATATACCATAAACTCAAACTTACCTAATTCTAGTTGAACTCTACATGCACCTAAATATTAACCTAGTTAAACATGGTAATACTAGACAATCTAAACTATGAACCATTAGAACTTTGCATGTAAATAGAATCGTTGTGCCTTAAAACAAGTACACACGCCACAATTTATCTTTCGGCCCAAGACATCTAAAATTTGCATGCTAAAAATTAAATCACACGCGAATACAAGTCATGCAAAAATCGCGACAATTTTAAAACAATGTTTGTCACTTAACCAAAAATTAGGAATGTCATGTTTAAGGATTTTTTGTACTAACAGTTTTATATATTGTGCAAAATATTGTTCGGGTCCAGCCCATGATGATACTTAACTTAAACACAAGACAAAAGTTGGAGGATGAATTAAGTAATTTGGCGGGATAAAATTAGAAGCCTTGAGGGACACGAAATCCTAAGCCAAATTGAATTAAGTTTAAGGCAATATATAAATATGTTGAAGAATTCATGAGTGGGCGGCAGAAAAAAAGTCGCACGGGAAATGAAAAAAGCAGAGACAACCATTTCACCTAATTCATGCACAGAGATCGAGGAGAATTGGAAAGAGAATTTAACCTTTTTTGTGTACCGCTTGCAAAGGAGTTTGAAACGTTGAATTGTGTATTCGACTTCTTCAAGTGGTGGTTTCTCCAAGTTAATTCTTAGAACGGGTTAGGTGATATTTTCTTCATCTCTTGTTATTGATTATTGGATTCCATCTATTGTTGTTAGATGAGTTATTGTGGTGCCAAGAATATTATTCTTGACGGTGTTGCGTGATTGTGGTAGTGTGTAGTTACCTCTTGATTTAGGGTAATAATCTTGAGAGGATAAATATTGTATTCCCATTATTATTTGGTGATAGTGGAGTTGTCGGTTTGCCCCGTCGATTTTCCCTTCTCATTAGAGGGTTTTACAACGTTAAATAATTCCTGATGTTATTTAAATTTTCGCACATATATTATTGTTTAATATATTGATTGCCTATTTTAATCACACGGGTTTAGGAAAATTGATTAAATTCCCAACAGTGGTATCAGAGACAAATTCAATTGTGTGGATTAAAATGGATGACCCAGTTGGTAGTGCTAACAATTGGGTGACATAAAAACCTACGATGGAGGATATCCTTTACTGTAAGGATTTGCATGCTCCTATTGATAGTGATGATTCTAAACCGGAAGATATGGAATATAGGGATTGGCAGAAATTGCACAAGAAAACTATTGGGACGATAAGGCAGTGGGTGGATAATAGTGTTTTTCATCATATGGCACAGAAGACAGATGCAAATAAATTGTGGACTAAATTGGAGTCCATGTTTGAGAAGAAAACTGCAGCGAGAAAGTCCTTTCTGATCAGAGACTTAGTCAACATGAAATATAAGGACGGTACGAGTGTGACAGAGCACGTGAATAATTTTCAGAATGTTGTCAATCAGCTGGTGACAATGGGAATGACTCTCGAGGATGAATTGAAAGCATTACTACTTTTGAGTTCTTTGCCAGACAGTTGGGAAACTTTTGTTGTGGCAATAAGTAACTCTGCTTCAGATGGTGTGTTATCTATGGATTTTGTGAAGAACAGTATGCAGAATGAGAAAATCAGGAGGAAATCTTTAGGTTTGCATGTAGGTTCAGATAATACATTGGCTCTTGTTTCAGATGATCACAGAGGAAGAAGCAAGAATAAAGGGCAAAGGCGTCACAGCAAGTCTAGATGCAGGTCAAAGTCAAAAGATAAGAAGACTTGTTATCACTGCGACAAAGAGGGTCATTATAAAAGAAATTGCAGAATTTAGTTGAGAGAGCAGAATGAGGGTAATAATTAGAAGAAAGAGGACGAAAATACTGTAGGTGTGGTGACTAGTGATGTACTCACTTGCGGAGTGGGTCAATGCCTGCACATTGAAGACCCTCTTACTAAGTGACATGTTGACAGTGGTGCCTCATACCATGTTTGCAGAAATATTGAGTTGTCTACTACATATAGAGCAGGTGATTATGGCCAGTCAAACATGGCTAACTCTTCACATTCCAAAATCATGGGGATCAGTGACATTCACCTGGAGACAAATATGGGGTACATCCTTATTCTGAAGGACGTAAGGCATATTCCTAACATGCGGTTTAATCTGCTTGCAATAAATACTCTTGACCGAATCGGGTATTTTAGTACTTTTGGTGATCAAAAGTGGAGGTTATCAAAGGGATCAATAGTTGTCGCTAGTAGAAAGCTTTGTTGCACGCAATACAAGACTTCTGCAAAGTCTTGTAAGACTGGAGTAAATGCAGTTGAAGATCCTTCTCCTGATATGTGGCATAAGAGGCTTGGGCACATGAGTGAAAAAGGTTTGCAGGTTCTGGCTAAGAAGGCAGTTATCTCTTTAGCAAATGGTACTTCCCTAGACCGATGTGAACATTGTTTATTCGGTAAGCAAACTCGAGTTTCCTTTTTTGGCACGTTTAAAAGAAAAGAGAATATTTTAGATCTTGTACATTCGGATGTGTGTTCTCCTGGTGATGTAGCATCATTGGGTGGAAACAAATAATTTGTTACATTTGTTCATGATGCTTCTAGGAAATTATGGATCTATCTTTTGAAATCTAAGGATCAGGTACTCCAGTGCTTTAAGCAGTTTCATGCCATGGTAGAACAAGAAACAGGGAAGTGTTTGAAAAGTCTCAAAACAGATAATGGTGGGGAATACACTTCACATGGGTTCAGAGAGTATTGCTCAAATTTTGGGATTCGACATGAATTTACAGAAGTAGGGACTCCCAAGTATAATGGTGTGGCAGAAAGAATGAATCGTACCATTCTTGACAGAGTCAGATGCATGTTGAAGACAGCTAAGCTTCCTAAGACATTTTGGGTTGAAGCATTTCAGACTGCTTGCTATTTGATTAATAGATCTCCTTCAGTTTCCTTAGATTCTGATATTCCAGAAAGAGTTTGGACAGGTAGAGATGTTTCATACTCTCATTTGAAGGTGTTTGAGTGTAAAGTCTTTATACATGTACCTAAGGAACAGAGATCGAAGCTTGATGACAGAGCTACTCCTTGTGTTTTTCTTGGCTATGGTGATGAACAATTTGGATACAAGTTTTGGGATCCAAAGAAAAGGTAGCTTGTGAGAAGTAGAGATGTAGTGTTTTATGAAGATCAGACGATTGAGGACTTTGATAAAGTCGAACAACATAAGGGGATGATTTCAGTTGTTCCTGGTGTCACACCTAATAATTCCTCAGCATCTCAACCTAGCACTAGTAGCCAGGTGGCTCCTATTGATGATGAAACAGTTGATCATATTCTAGTTGATCAGACTAGTGATCAGGGGGAGTAGATTACTGATCAGGGAGAGCAGACCCCTGTTGAAGAAGAAATTGGAGAATTAAGAAGATATGCAAGAGGGCGTATACCATCTACTAGGTATCCTGAGTCTGATTATATTTTGCTCACTGAGGATGGAGAACCAGAAGTTATTCAGAGGCTCAGGATCATAAAGACAAAACCCACTGGATGAAAGTCATGATAGATGAGATGACTTCTTTAAAGAAGAATGACACCTATGAGCTGGTAAATCTTCCTAAGGGTAGGAAGGCTTTGGGGAATAAAAGAGTGTAGAAAATCAAAAAGGACAGCAATGGTGACTTATTGAAGTATAAGGCTCGCTTGGTTGTGAAAGGTTTTGAGCAGAAACACGGTGTTGATTTTGATAAGATTTTTCTCCTGTGGTGAAGATGACATCCATCAGAGTTGTTTTGGGTTTAGTAGCTAGTCTAAACTTAGAAATTGAACAACTTGATGTGAAGACTGCCTTTCTTCATGGTGATTTGGAGAAAGAGATTTATATGGTACAGCCAGAAGGGTTTGAACAAAAGGGGAAAGAACATCTTGTATGCAAATTAAAGAAGAGTTTGTTTGTCCTAAAGCAAGCACCAAGACAGTGGTATAAAAAGTTTGATACTTTTATGATGAGTCAGGGATACACAAGAACTACTGCAGATTCTTGTGTTTACTTCAAATCTTTTCCAGGTGATAAATTTATCATTTTGCTGTTTTATGTTGATGACATGCTTACAATTGGCCATGATGCAGGATTGATATATAAATTGAAGGATTCTTTGCACAAATCTTTTGATATGAAAGATTTGGGATCAGCTAAACAGATTTTGGGCATGGAGATAGTTCGAGATAGAAAATCTAAGAAGTTGTGGTTATCACATAGACATTATATTGAGCGAGTACTTGAAAGGTTCGGGGGCTAAGCCAGTTAGCTCACCCCTTGGAGCTCATTTCAAACTAACCAAGAAATCCAGTCCTTCGCCTGATGAGGAGAAGAAGGAAATAGAGGCTATTCCTATTGTTCAACTGTTGGTAGTTTGATGTATGCTATGATTTGTACTCGTCCTGATATTGCACACGCAGTTGGTGTGATTAGCAGATTTCTGTCTAATCCAGGCAAAGAGCATTGGGAAGCAGTAAAATGGATTATGCGGTATCTCAGAGGAACTTCTGATTTATGTTTAGGTTTTAGGGGAGCTCAACCAATTTTGACAGGGTATACAGATGCAGATATGGCAGGTGATCTTAACAACAGGAAATCTACATTTGGGTACTTGTTTACTTTTGCAGGAGGAGCTGTTTCTTGACAGTCTAAGTTGCAAAAATGCGTAGCTTTTTCTACAACAGAGGCTGAGTATGTTGCTATCACTGAAGCAGGAAAAGAGGTGATATGGTTGAAAAAGTTTCTTGAGCAGCTCAAGTTGAAGCAAAGTGAGTACGTCATTTATTGTGACAGTCAGAGTGCTCTTGAGTTGAGTAAGAACTCTATGTATCATTCTCGCACCAAACACATTGATGTCAGGTATCATTGGATTCGTGAAGCAGTTAATGAGAAGCTTTTGCAGTTGGAAAAGATTCATACTGACAAGAACATTGCTGATATATTGACAAAAGTTGTTACCAAGCAAAAGCTTGAGTTCTGTGCTGGCCACGCCGGTATGCATTTCAAGTGATACACTTAAATTGTGGGATACCTCGCTCATGGACTGGAAGGGGAGATTGTTGGGCAGGTCCAGCCTATGATAATACCTAACTTAAACACAAGACAAAAGTTGGAGGATGAATTAAGTAATTTGGCTGAATAAAATTAGAAGCCTTTAGGGACACGAAATCTTAAGCCAAATTGGATTAAGTTTAAGGCAATATATATTTATATATATATATATATATGTTGAAGAATGTATGAGTGAGGCGGCAGAAAAAAGTCACGCGGCAGAGAAAAAGTCGCACGGGAAACGAAAAAAACAGAAACAACAATTTCACCTAATTCATGCACGGAGATCGAGGAGAATTGGAAAGAGAATTCAACCTTTTTTGTGTACCGCTTGCAAAGGAGTTTGAAACGTTGAATTGTGTATTCGATTTCTTCAAGTGGTGATTTCTCCAAGTTAATTCTTGGAACGGGTTAGGTGATATTTTCTTCATCTCTTGTTATTGATTATTGGATTCCATCTATTGTTGTTAGATGAGTTATTGTGGTGCTAAGAATATTATGCTTGACGGTTACGTGATTGTGGTAGTGTGTGGTTACCTCTTGATTTAGGGTAATAATCTTGAGAGGATAAATATTGTATTCCCATTATTATTTGGTGATAGTGAAGTTGTTGGTTTGTCCCGTTGATTTTCCCTTCTCATTGGAGGGTTTTACGACGTTAAATAATTCCTGGTGTTATTTAAATTTCCGCACATATATTATTGTTTAATATATTGATTGCTTATTTTAATCACACGGGTTTAGGGAAATTGATTAAATTCCCAACACAAAATAAATGCTTTCTGGAATGAAAATAAGATTTCGTTAAACATAGGATTCCCCAAGACTAACTTTGTTCACTACTACATGCATGTTAATTAAAACTCTTCAATCACTCTTCCCCTTTGGTATCACAGTCGGTTGCCAGAACTTTTGCTTATGCCCTTCCATGATAGCATCCACGGCTGGTCCAGCCGGCCGCTTTGGTTGTTTCTCCATTTCATTTACTGGCTTTGATGGTTTCTTCCATTTATTGGATGGCTTGGAAATGATATCTCGCACCTTAAGTGGTTCATCCCATTCATTTGGTGGTTTGTGGTTGATTCTAGCGTAGAAACGATCTATGACAACTTTCTGCCTCTGCTCATTGGAGGCGTCACCACCATTTGCAGTTACCAAAGTGGTGAGAACCAGTAGCCCGATGAGGAACACAAGAGAGTCTGCAGCAGACATGTTTAGTGCTTAGATGTGAGGATGAAATGAAAGTGAAGAAGGATTAGGGTATTTATAGGAGAGGAAGAGAGTTTGTTGCATAAATAATGTGTCTTTCTTGAAACATATATGGTGTGAGTAAGTACATGATTTCTATTGCGAATTCTGCCAAGCCACCTCGTAAATAACCTTTCAATTTAACTAAAGTGAATCATAAAACGAGTTGGTTGGTCGACAAATTTGACATGAGTTAGAAAAGTAACGTGTTCACATATGCGTTCACATACACACACACAAAAAAAAAAAAAAAACCCACGTACTCCAGGAATCAAGAACATATGTGTATATGTGTGTGTGTGTATATAGA
>CAVNYN010281563.1:3031-14158 GCA_963692815.1 Nyctanthes arbor-tristis
CCCCCCCCCCCCCCCCCCCCCCCCCCCCCCCCCCCCCCCCCCCCCCCCCCCCCCCCCCCCCCCCCCCCCCCCCCCCCCCCCCCCCCCCCCGGGGCAACAAGATCACATACATGATTGTTGTCTTCACCACCGACGAATAGCTAGCGCCACTTGCTTTAAGTATCTCACCCATATTCTTAAGAACCTACCAATTTACACTTACATCAGTAAACTATCAACTCTCCAAGCAGAAACTGAATACAGCGGTGCTAGCTGCCAATAGTCAAACTACAATATTTTTCTCCTACATATGTAGGATATCCTACACCCGCAGGTGTGTGGCAGTCCATGCGAGGCTGATTACAAAAAGGGTGGGACCCATTTCAGCCGCCCATGGGTGTAGGATATCCAACACCCATGAGTTTAGGAGAAAATTCTTGGAACTATACATCAGTTTGACAGTAACTAGAGACAAAAGGTACATCATATTTGTATACTTCAAATTTTATAGATTCACAATAATAGGCCCACTACTATTAAAACAAAGTCTTCCCCACCCCCCAACCCAACCCCCAAAAAAAAAAAGAAAAAAGAGGCAGACCTTGGATTTTATGGCATACCTGCTCAGTTTGATCCTCCACCTGCTCTGAGACAAACTTTCCAGTCTGCATACAGACATGGAAAGAAATTTCACCACCACTTTTTTTTATGTTGATGTGTAAATAACACTATACATCTATCTAGAGTCAGAGTGCATGAATCACAACAATTGGACCTTTAAAAGTAAATACTCGATCTTATCACAAGTTGAAGCCACAAACCTCCGGAACTAGTCCAAGAACCCCAGACACAAAAAGCATGTTGTTTGCTTTAATGGCTTGTGAGTATGGCCCCAATGCTGCTGGAGCCTTTTCTGTCCGAATGGCTTCCTTTATGCCTAAGCCAACGATTTGAGAGATTATCATACGAAGTCATGAATAGAGATAAGAAAATCAGATCATTAAAAAGAAAAAAAAAACAATAATAATAATAATGAGAAGAACCAAATAGAATATCCTAAACCAGAAAGCAGTGAAGTACTTGATTGAATGTCACTGATAATAAAAGCGCAAAAAACTCATGTTTGGTAAACTCTTCATGAAAGAAAGAAACTAGAAACTACAAGGGAGAAAGACAAATTCCAAGTCTCTGTCTCGTTATTAACAATAAATACTGGTTTGAGTACAGTCCAAGAGCAATTAGTAAGAAGCAATGTCAGGGCAGAGTTAAACTTTATAGACCTGCCTTCGCTAGACCATGATTGACTCCCTAAAGAGTCATTTCAGTCAGTGCTTCTCAAAAATAGTTGCAATTGTAAAAGGAAAAAAAATAGGGAAATAGAGATTCACACAAACAAAATCAAGATGAGCAAACAAATTCTAAGAAATATGTCCATAACAGAAGTGTAACCCCAAGCCAAAATCAACAGCTAAAAGCCTAAAACAAGCATTAGAACAAAAAAAAAATCGACATTGTGACTTTAAAAGTGATCTTGCACATATTTACTTGCCATTCTAAAATTTAATATATTAGTTAAATGATAGATATTTTAACCAGAAAGCAGAAAGGATCCAACTTTCTTGAATGCAAGTGAATTTGTATATTATGTTCTCAAAATAAGGAATACTAAAACTAAATTCTTATTGGAGATTCATTATACATCATCGCGTTTCTCTATCTTCATTGCTTAAAATTCATATATATCATACGAAGTAACAAAGATTAGATTTTAATTTCATATAGGTTACATGCGGCTTCGCTAAGAATGTTTCAAAGCAGCAAGGTACAATTCTTTACAGCAGCATTCTGTAAACACAAATTTAATTAGGAAATAAAATCACAACAATAGAAGTTTTCGGGGGCGGTGGAACTCACCGGAAGTGGCATCGGTAGAAACGCTCAAGGAAGCGAAAGGTGGACGCGATTGTCCTGACAACGAAGAAGGACGGCGGAGATTAGCGCCAGCAAATGATACGCATCCTGCAGCCGCCGTTAGTGGGGAGTGATTCCTCAGAGCGCCGACGTCGACTGCCGGCAAATGGAAGCTCCTCGCAGCGGCGCACCAGGCCATTTAGGTAGTAGTACTGTGAGCGCGGTAATGAGTTTGGCAACTACGAAGCCCCACTATATTTTGTCCCTTCCATATTGCCACTTGCCACTTGCCACAGAAAAATATCGCTCGTTTTGACCCTTCATGAAAGGAAAATAGCACTTGGACCCCTAATATGTGAAATTGGATGTTTCATATTCCCCTTCCCTTCAACGTTGTACTAGCTATTCATCAAAATAAAACTTGCAATTTTGAGCTTAATTCCAAACAGACCTCTCTCTCTCTCTCTCTCTCCAAAAACAAAACAAATGTCTCAACTTTAATATTTCATCTTTAGCCTAAATTTATCCTTTACAACTAATTTGAGTACAGTTAGGCTCTCAACCTTCTTATCATTAAATTTAAAGTCTGATAGTCTGATTTTGAACCAATCTTAATCATCTTTGTCATACTGAGATAACATCACTTGAGGTTGAGGGGTTGTTAGGGGGTTGATGATTGGAAAATAAAAACTAGATTGCACAACGCAAATGTAGAGAGAAATTATCAAAAATTTTAAAATACCCTCATGAAGGTATGTCAAGTGTTAACATACCTCATACCTATATAGCAATATATGAATATTTGAAATGAGTCCTACTCGTGTATTGGCAAATGGGTATGAGGGTATGTTAACATGAGGGTATATTAAAATTTTTGGAGATGTTATATGAAATGTGAAAATAAATTTTTGATAGAGAATGTGTTGATGGTATTAAAATTTGACTTATTAATCAATTTTTTAATAAATTAAAAGATGAAGAGAACAAGCTAAAAAGCTAGAAATGGCGGGAAAGCATTGACTAGCCAGACGTTGCCCTACAAGCCCAAGTGAATGTTATGGTGATTTGAGGAATTCTATAGGGCATTTGTGGGAATTACTTTTATGTCAATATAAAATTATAATGAAAGGCAGAGTATCATAGGGTCTTACGAAATATATTTGAATAAAAATAATCTGAACAAATTTTGTTTTGGAATATCAAAGGAAAAAAAATAGTAGTGTTAACACTCCATATATCATAGTGAAGTCATCTGACTAAACTGGTCTCAGTAACTTCAAATGGTCAAAGTCAAATATCCTAGAATGGACTATAATAGATTTAAGTATTAAATGGACTTCTTATTCAATTTAAATTGCTAAGGGGTAAATAGTTGTGACTTATAAAGGGGGAGGATTTAGTTTGTTATTTTTACAATTTCAACACTTGCAGGCGCATTTCTCATACTCACAATGGAAAAAAAAACGAATCTTGCTAGATGCACAAAAATTTTTGGGTTATTGGCGCAAAAGGTTCCTACCTTTGAGTTATTTTGTAGAAATCGTTCCTACCTTTTATTTTTTGACAATTCCATCTTCACATTTGCATTTCTTGGCGGAATTCATCCCCGCCGTTAATCTTTCCGTTTTTTCAACCTTTATTTTTGTAATATTATATCTATATATACACACTTATATTTTATAAAGCCTAAATTAATGCATTAATTATTATTTTTTGTATTTTAAAAAAATTAATGCACTCAAATCTAAATACTCCAATAAAATATTAGAGAAGATTAAATAAGAGAAGTGTGTTTTATTTTATTATGTTGTTTTACAGAATTTAGAACTGATTACTAAATAGACATATAGTTAAAAAAGTACAACAAGCAAAATAATTAACAATGTTACCGTCTAAATAAAATAAAATATAATTTGATTCTCTGATAATTTTCTTGAATATCATATACACACATATATTATCTTCACTTCTTCTGATAGTTCTGACTGTTGAAGAGTATATGTGTGTGTGTGTGATATTCAAGAAAATTTTCAGAGAATCAAATTATATTATATTTTATTTAGGCGACAACGTTGTTAATTATTTTGCTTGTTGTATTTTTTTAACTATACGTCTATTTAATAATCAGTTCTGAACCGTGTAAAACAACATAATAAAATAAAACACACTTTTCTTATTTAATATTTTCTAACATTTTATTGGCTTATCTAGATTTGAGTGCATTAATTTTTTTAAAATACAAAAAATAATAATGAATGCATTAATTTAAGCTTTATAAAATATAATTGTGTATATATAGATATAATATTACAAAAATAAAGGTTGAAAAACAGAAAGATTAACGGCAGGGATGAAATCAGCTAAGAAATGCAAAGGTGGGGATGGAATTGCCAAGAAATGAAAGGTATAAACGATTTCCACAAAACAATTCAAAAGTAGGGACCTTTTGCACCAATAACCCAAAATTTTTCACACACTTCTTTAAATACACTGTGAGATAATCTATATATGGGTTATCTAATTATTATATGTATTTCTAGCAAGATTAACGGGAGAACAGAATTTCACATTTGTGACGATATCCTATTATTTCACACATCAAATCACAATCCAAAAGTTGTGAAAAATTCTGTTAAAAGATTTTGTGTACACAATTTGTGTACAGTTATAAAATGGGGGGAAGGGATGTCTTTGATATGCTCAAGAATCAAGATGATCCACATTTCTTCTATAACACCAGAGAATTCGAGATCAAATTCTTTCATCTTCTTCAATCTAGGCCAGTACTCCGAAATTTATGCATATATATTGATCGGATCCATCACTGTAGTTGTAGCGACGTAGTTAATTTACAAAAACGACACAACAAAACAAGAGAACATTTAAAAGAAAAGCTATTACTATATATATGTAATTGTAGGACACCTCAATTGTTATGATGATTCATCCTTGGAGGATCAAAATTATCTTACAGAAGAGAGATCAAGCACAAGGATGAAAGCATTACGGGTAGATTAGTGGTTCGGATTTAAAGGGTTCGAGATTTCTTGCACCAATTTCCGATTTCTTCTCTCTGGTTGTTTCTTTACAAACTTGCGCAGCTCCTCCTCTGACTGCATTCAGATATCTCTTCTACACATTGGGCAGGTTCCCTGTCGGAGAAGCCATTCGTCTATGCAGTGTACATGAAAGAAATGTCTGCAGCCGGGAAGCATCTTCGCATATTCTCCATTCTTAAAGTCCTGCCAACACAGAAAGTCGGAACTATAAAAAAGTTTTGAATGAAATAAAAATAAGAATAATAGGCTTGTAAAGTTCTGAGGGTGGTTGAGAATGGTCGGTTGTTATGGGTTTACATCCAATCCGGTCTATTTATTCATGGGATTAGAATGTGTGAGGTCGACTAACAAGTAACAAATAATGCTTCCATTTTCCTGTCTAAATCAGGCAGATTAGATATTCGGTCAATTGTGATTGATCTAAACCTTAACTAAAATTAACTTAGGTTGGATCATATGTCAATGTCCCCATTTCAAACATAAAATTGACTCTTTTTGATGTGGTTAGCACTTGAGACATAGGAGAGCTCACCTGCAAGCAAATTGTACAGATCGTCTCATGACAAGATGCCATCCTCGGGGAATAGAATTCATAAACTGGCAGCTTCTGAATTATATCTTGAGACAATCCTCTAGTTCCATTGACCTCAAAAATGTCGGAAATTTCCCTCAGACTTGTCTCCGTGGTGCTAATCTAGAACATTCGAGCATGTCATCAACAATTAAATGAAGTAATAGGCTCGACCGCCAAGATAACGTAAGCTAAAATCCGAGGAATCACATAACACCAATAATGTTAGATGGGAGATTTATTGCTCACCTGCCACTGATAAGCTTTAAGCACGGCGGGACTCACCCATTCCATAAATATCTTCCCGTTTACCAGACTACAGATCAGGGCCACCTGAAAGATCATTAATGATATTAACCAAACTGCATATCCAGATCCGGTAACCAGTCCAACCCAAAAGCTTATCCCAATGTTGGAAAAATTTCTCAGTCGTACACTTGTTCCTCCAGACAATTGAAAACAAGACAAGTGGATATAGAGGTCCTGTTAAACAATAAACCAGGCTCCTGAATTGACTTGTTAGTGCCCCATTTGCCTAAAGTACGAAATTTGGTACTCCTCCCCAATGTTAAACAACAAATTTACACTGTTCATATTCATGGTTAAATAATGTTCATACAAGAAATTCATTTATGTAACTTGAATCCTAATTAGCAGAAAGGGGGACCAAAATGAAATTTGAGGGGGGGTTGTGTCTGAGGGAATTAATAGTGTGAGAGAAAATATCAAAGAGGACGTTAATGAAAGCATTCAGCTATCCTACGATCCATAAATCTCAATCGACTACAATATTCAATCATGAAAACGATGCGTATTAAATTCAGCATTCTACCCAATTGTACTGCTTGAGTCACCTTAGAGAATGGCTCTCCATTAACTATGAGTTCCATCAATTGAACGCCGGTGATGGCGCCGGCCATCGCACCCACGGCCACACCACGTACAAACCCAGTTTCTGTAGTCTGTCCTTTGAGCCCTCCCGTGACCGCCCCTACTGTAGCTCCACCTGAATAAAGATTCCCAAATTCAGGGGATTTTTCCAATAATTCATAAAATAAAACAGAAACCCAGAAAAATGGACTGAATCTGGACCCAATTTCCATCTTTCACAAATCCGGGCCATGTGGAATTCTTCACAAAATGATGAGAAAAGCACAAGAACACGCAGTGGCGTGAAGTGTGGTAAATTTTGGGGGTATGGAAATCAAAGATCAATTTGAACATACCCAAAGCAAAAATGCAAGTAATCAGAGCCATGGTGACATTCTTCAGCACTGACAAGAGAAGCCCAAGCACAGATTCAGAACCAAAAATGGGTTCTGCAGAAACCCACAAAACAATCTGGGAGAACCACCTCTTCATCACTGTATAACAGATCAACATCGTACAGAAAAGGATACTCTTGTTAATCTCAAGTTGTGAACTAAAAAAGAACCAAAAAAGGGAGGGAGACACTTGAAATACGTGTAAATGTGAGCATTTATAGCACAAGAATCCACTGTGGAGGAAGAGCATTTATATTTGGATTGGATTGGCGCTACCACACACGTGCTTGTACGTCTTACGGGCAAGCCATAACGCAACTCATCCAACAGCCCATCCTATCTTTTACTCTCTCTGTCTCTACAGTCTACATACGAATCACAATCCGCTGATTATCGCTGTAGAAATCACAAAGAGAAGCAAGAAAGATAGAGAACTATACTTCGCATTTGATGCGTCACGATTTAGGCTTTGTTTGGTTTTCTTTATTTTGTCAATTTATAAATTCACTTATCATAATTTAATTATTAATTTGACAACTATTAACAATGACTACACATTTCAAATTTCAATTAAATCTTTATCACTCATTATAAATTCCTTTTATAATTTGATTTTATAAATCTAACTAAACGGGTTCTAGCGATTCAGAACATGAAAATGACCAACCTGCCCTTCACAAATGTGTGCGGTTAACGTGATGGTTAAGGGTTTGTGAGGGGCCCTCATGTGAGATCAGGTCCCCTATTTATAATTTTAGACACAAGGCACTATTAAACCACATCTTTTAATGACGTGTAAATTTTCATATCATTTTAATTATTAATTTCACATGGCACGATTTCATTACGCCACATATATAAAATTTGAATTTTAAATTTATTTATAAACAAACTCATTTTTAAATCGTTACCAAACATAGTGCAAGTGTCATAATTTTATCACACTATTAGATTATGTGTACTATTATCGATATGAGAGAAATTTAAGTACAACAGATGTATATATTACCCAATACATCTGACTAATAACACGCATGTATTTTGTCACGCAGGATGTACCATATAAGAGGTACATTTGCATCTTTCCATGTGAGGTGAAAAATTTTAGGTACATCGGATATATATATATCTTACATGGTACATCTTACTTGATGAGATGTGTGTTTATTATTAGTCAGATGTACCATGTAAAACATACCTTTTGCCGCATCTTTCTTTTTTTTGTTTTTGGGTTAAATTAAGGGGAAATGATTTGAGTTAGAATGCACATGGCATGGGGTCATGCCGGTGAATCCAAATTCAAGGCTCACGTATTCTTCTGGAATAAGATGTACATTGTACTCTTGTTTTTAATGATTTAAAAATTAAGTTTTATTATGTTTTTCAAAAAAAAAAAAAAAGACGTTTTGTTATCTAAATATTTCACTTAATAAATATTTCACTTTTTTTTAAGAGATAAGAAATGGTATTAATTTTGCGATCAAGAGGTTGGAATCCGGCTAAAAAAATAAATCAGACTCTGAGTTCGGAGTCCGATCTCCAATCACATACCGCCACCTCACCTGACACAGGCCAGGTGGCGGCCTGTGATTGGAGTTTAGTTCAGAGTCCGATCTATTTTCTTAGAAAAATGTCAAAAGGTTGACCTAGTTGTTAAAGACTCAATTTCTTACAGACTGTTTCCAGTTAAAAATCTCATGCGCTTTTACAGGGCTAGGCAAATGATCCGCCAACCCAAGACCCGACCCGCAATGGTCGGGTTGAGTCAGGTCGTGCAGTAAATCGGATCGGTAGCCGGTTTAGAAGTAGAGAACCCGACTCGGGTCAAGTCGGGTTCCAGGTCGTAGGTGTCCAAGCAGGTTCAACCCTGTAACCCGGCTTAGACCCGTTCAACATGATTTTTTTTTTTTAAAGGTAAATCGTTGGCTTTTTTACATGATTTGATTTTTTTTCCTTTTGATAATACACAAAAGGCAGAGAGAGTCAGATACAAACCCCAAATCCCTAATTCAATATGTTTTTCATCTTCCTCCACTCTTTCCAGTCTCCACTGCTGCTGTCGTCGACTCGCTGCGACCTTATGTTCCTCCGCCATCAACGCTACCACTGCTTATTGCTGCGCCGCGCCGCGACCCTCTATTCCTCTACCGCCGCTGCTGCTTCCCGGTCGTGCTGCTGCTGCTGTGCTATTTTTGTGGCTTGATCTTGATTTGGGTAACTTTGATGTCGGATTGGGATGTACATAATTGGTGGCTTGAATCTTGATTTGTGTTATTGTGCTGTACATTAGAAATTGCATTTCCCCTTTTTTCTTCTGTGTTGATTTTTGTGGCTTGAATGATTTTTACATTTTTTTAGAATTATTGGGCCTCATTGTCGTTTGGGCCAGTAAAGGACAATCCAACTCGAGGACGCGAGTCAACCAAAGTGACTCAGGTTGACGAACCTAGTGGAATCGGCTCGGTTTCTGATTCAGAAACTCAAAATTTTGTCTGGTCAGGTTCGGATTGTGATAGATGATGGAACTCTATAATTCAGCTCTCTCGGCATCGAGATTATGCTTTATATAGTTTGATTGGATTGGATCACTTTAATGATGCTATATTAAAATGAATGATAAAGATTAAGAACAAAATAGAATAAATTATTGAAGTGTAATAATGTAATGAATAAATAGAGTGAAATAAAGTCAATGGACAATATAAAGGAATTAAAGAAAAAAAAAAGCAGAGGCAAAAGTGAAATATAAATATTTTACATGGATTCCACCTTTTATATAATAGTGATGATGATGATGATTTTATGCACCTTCTATTGAACCATAAGTAGAGTTCAAAAACCTCCCAATTTGGTACAAAACTTGGTTTTTGAGTATTTTCATTAAAACTATAGTGCCATGTGAGCTCATACGTAAAACGGTTCTTACCAAATTAAACTTTTAAAATTGTGTGTGGGCCTTCAGTCTCGTCAGATCTTACTATTTTAGTTGCTGTTTGAAAAATATCCTACCAACATGTTAGGTCTTATTATTATATTAACCTGATTTGTGCACCAATAAAAATAACCATCTATCCGTCATATTGTCACATGTCTTCCTCTGATTTGTACATGTAAGCTTGCTTCATAATGTTAAATCCAACTTGTTAATAAGAAACTAAGACTATTGTAAATTATTCTACTAGACATATAATGAGAGATCATTTTTACAATTGTCTTGCTTTTTTGCTAACAAATTGGAGGTTGGGACTAAAGACTATTGAAGGCAAACGAAAATAAACATTTGATTTATGTTTGATATGTTGAAATGATTGGATACAAAATAATAAATAGATAGAAACAAAGATTAAGTAGGATAATATTCATCTATATTTTTTTTTCTTTTTAACAAAGGGTTAATTTCACAAAAGTTAAAAATCGATTTCCTCTCCAACCATTTTTAAGACTCTCATGGGTTTCCCAATCTTTCATAAATGCGCAAGATATGTCTCTTTTTTCACTATTCGGTCAATTTTGAATTTTAAAAAATAAAATATTTAAAAATAATAAAAAATTAAAAAAAAAAAGAAAACCCACCCCACCCCACCCCACCCAACCCAACCCAACCCAACCCAACCCCCTTCCTCTCAGGAAGCTGCCGGAAACGGTAGCATTTTGCTGCCGTTTCTGGCAGCAAAAATGCTGTCAAAAATGACAGCAGAGTCTGCTATCATTTATGGAAGTATTTTTGTGGGGCTAACCCCCCCATTTTCGGCAGCATTTTGCTGTCGGAAAGGGAGGATTCACCCCTGAATTTTTGCTGCCGAACCCCCCAAGTTCTGCTGCCGAAAACGGCAACAAAATACTGTCTTTTCCTGTAGCTTCATGAGAGAGAAGGGGCTAGGAGGGTGGGGCGGGTTTTCTTTTTTATTTTTTTAATTTCTTATTATTTTTAAATATTTTATTTTTTAAAATTCAAAAGTTGAAGGTTATAACCGTCATTTTCTAAAAAAATTGACCAAATAGTGAAAAAATGTACCTATAATGCTCATTTATAAAATGTTGGAGACTCAAGAGGGTCTTATAAAAAGTTAAGGACGAAATCGATTCTTAACTCAAAGGTTGAGAACTTTTTGTGAAATTAACTCTTTAACAAAATGTAATAGTAATGAAATTAAACAAGATAAGATAGATAGTCTTTTTTTTGGCTAACAAATAAGATAGACAGTGTTGATTATGTATTTTAATAACTAAAGAATGCTACCCTCTATAATCTATCTTTAGTTTTGTCCAAACTTTTATTCAATTTATAGTTTGGTACGCCAAACATTCCGTTGAGGAAACAGATTATGAAACTTTGGGGGGG
>CAVNYN010281576.1:0-20560 GCA_963692815.1 Nyctanthes arbor-tristis
TTTTCGGTCCGGCATTCATGTACACAAGTTGCTTACAAGTTCAGTAGTTCAAAGTGTATTTTGATATTTTAACTTAATTGTTATCGTTAACACAAATAGATATCATTTTATTTTTTAAACTAATTTAGATAAATGACATTATACAAAATAATTATTAGTTGAGCCGTATGATATACTCTAAAAATATTTTTTATTAGAAACCAATAAAGCCAGACATCATGAAAATTATATAAAGTAATAATACATAAAAATAATCATATGTTTCCATAAGGAAAATTAATCGTAATTATTAACATTTATATTAGGAAAAATCAAGAAAAAGTGTACAATTATAATTTTCAATTAACTTGAACTAAAAATATATATATGTTTAATTTCTATTAATTATAAAATACGAATTTTGAGGATGTAGACAATTATCCAACACTTAGGTTGGATAATCAAATTTATCAATAATTTAAAAGGTTAAATCATGATAAATATATATTAGTTACTAAATGGATAAGGAAAAAGAGAATAAAAATTAAAAAAATTGAAAAATTCATAATACCGTAGGAGTTACTGCAATGAATAATTCTAAATGGACAACAATATAGAAAAAAATAAGTTTTTGTATCCCTTTATGTTCCTATAACAAAACTCTACCGCAATATAATATAAAATGTCAAAAAAGCCTTCATAACAAATTTTTGACGAGAAAACTGCGGTATAAAGGTACCATATACTAATTTTCTTTAATTAATATATAAATGACCTAAGTTTCCATTTATAATATAAGCTATTTTGAAATAAATTTTAATTTCCATATTATCAAGAATTATAAAAAGAAAATTTGAAAAATCAAACACAAAAAAATAATAAATAAATAAATAAATAGAGGTAATACCAGACAATTAGTTTATAATGCATTCATTTTCAAATATGTCAGTAGCAAGAAGAATAATTCTTAAAAAAATATTAATCCATAAGAAATTGAATAATTACTCGCCGTTAAATTTACATCGGTAGCGGATAATAAAAAATTATAAAAACTCATAAGTATTTATAAATGCTGACAAAAAAGAAAGAAATGAGCAAACTAAAATAAAAAAAGGAATATATAAAACTAATAAACTGATATAAATTATTGAAAACTCATGATTAATGTCCAAATAAGTAAAGTTTAATTTTTAAAACTCGAAAATGAGGCTTATAAGTTTTTCAAATTTTTTTTAAAATTTCATTTTAATGAAGGAGTTTCTTTTTTTATATTATTTAGATTAGTGAGTTAACTTTGTGTTGACAAAATTTTTATATTGATAAAATTACACTAACTCCAAATTATTCTATATTCGGAAGATTTTCATTAAGAAATCCGATCACAGAGATCAACAGTGGCTGAGTTATAATTTCTCTAACAGAAAAATAGTTTTTTTTTTTTTTTTTGCTTACAGATCTAAAGTTTTATACATGGCATCCGATCTCAACGTAAAATTTTTGTAGACAATAATTTAAAAAGTTTATCCAATTGAAATAATAGTAAAAAATAATACTTAAAACGTAGTATCTCGTGCCCTGTAATAACTACGTCACAATACACAGATATACATATATATATATAATCATTACACCCGTATAATATATAAAAGTGTTATATAAACTTTCACGATTTCAAGAAAATTAAATTCAACTTTATGATTTTTATCCAATGTACGATGCTAAATAATAATATATTGTATTAATAGAAAAGTGATATTTTTTGGGAGTTTGGTTTCCATAGATTTAAGGATTCTAAGAAAGGAAAATTTAAAAATTATATAAAGATAAAATTTTGTAATTTTAAAAGGGAAGGAATTATGGAATGAATTTTGAAAAATTATGCAACATCATGATGATGTCAGCAAAACTATGAGCGAAAAAATTACAATTGAGAATCTAAATCCAATTGAAAACTTTTGTATTCAGTATTTTATATGATATGATGATATGATATGATATGATATGATATATACACTACAATAATTTTACTATTATGGTCAATTAATGTATTTTTGAAGGGGAAAAATGCAATTAGTCAGGCATGTGGTGTCTAAATTCCCAATTTCATCTCTATCTTCAAGTTTAGATCGTAACCCAAATTTCATTTATGTTCTTCCTCCGTCTTAATTTCTCCCCTTCGACTCTAACCTAATAATTATTATAAGTTAAAGGATGACTATAATTTATTTGATAATGAAATAAAATGTTATTTCTTGCATTCACTACACTTTTTATATAATTTAATTATTCTTAATCTTCAAAATAATTCTCTATTAATGAAGATAATTTCTAAAATTTTCCACCTATATAAACCACGAAAATCGAAATTATATGCACCAATTTCGCCATTTCTAGTAGATGTGGGTAAAGGAGAAAAGCCAATGGGTGGAGAAAACCAAAGGAAAAATAAGTCGTCAATGATATAGGATATGGAAGAAACTCAAATTGTCATTTATGGAGGAGAAATTGTGATTTGTTGAATAAAATTTATGGTAAATGATATATTAATGGGGAGAAAGAAGAAAATGAATTACTGTGGTGAACAAGAAAAATTAAAAAATGACATTCAAATAAGGTTAGTAGTGTAATTATAATAAGGTTTATTTAAGTAAATATAAAAAATAATTTAAAATATGGTGTAAGAAGTAAATTTTGTGGTGGTAATATAATTATCGTTACAATATTTAGTGAAATAACTAAAAGGAAAACAAAAGAATTGTAAAAAATAATAGAAGATATTAAATTCAGACAATAACTATATACAAATCGGCGAAATGGGAGCCTTCCAATCCTGGGCATTATTCCTATCTAAAAAATTATAAATCTCATTTGTCGACCACTAATTTTAAATGAAACCAGCTTATCACAAAACTTGAATATTGTCTTGAAGATAGAAGACAATATGAGTTTACTTAGACTCCCATGTTCTATTATCTCCTCATTACAATCCATCATTACTAAGTTCTGGTGAGGAGGTGAGGTAGAATCAAACAAAATTGCGCTTTTTATATAAACCGAAAGGAGAAGGAGGGCTGGGATTTAGGGACCTTGAAGCTTTCAACAAGGCCATGATAGCAAAACAGGCTTGGAGATTACGGCAGAACCACTCGTCTCTGGTTGCTCGTGTTTTCAAAGGCACATATTATCCATCCTCATCTTTCTTGCAAGCGAGGTGTAAAAGTAGGGATTCCTTCCTATGGCAAAGCGTCATGTGGGGGAAGGAAGTGATTAAGGCTGGTTTAGTTTGGAAAATTGGCAACGGTGACATGGCGGATGCTTTCAAAGACCCATGGCTGCCCAAACCATGGCTTTTTAAACCAATTACTCCCAGCAATGCATCCCCTTGAAAAGTCGTAGATTTATTCACCGCAATAACAGCGTGGAACCGTGTGAAGATTACAACTCTTCTATCAACCGGACAGAGACTATATCTTCTCCCTCCCAGAAGGTAATTGTAGGGGCGATGGTAAGCTAATCTGGTATTATGAAAATACGGGAGAATACTCAGTGAAGAGTGGATGCAAATTCCTTACTGGCAGCATCTTTCTTGAGGAAGAACCTAACAGCTCGGGTAATCAAGATTGAAGGTGCATGCTCTCATTGTGGTATGTTTGAAAACTCTCTCCATGTTTTGTTTATATAACAGCTTGCAAAATGTATGTGGAAGCATCTAGGCTTATGGGATAGCATGAAGAAATATAAGCACCACGCCAGTATGGAAGATGCAATAGTGGACATTATGAATTCACTTAAGGCCAAATCTATTGAGATAATCTGTACTGCATGGTGGTTCATTTGGCTTGAGCATAATAGCTTCTTCTATATTAGACTTCGTTGAGCGCTACTTGGAAGTACACCATCTTCCATGCACTGCACCAGATATATAGAGTCAACAATGGCTATAACCCGCAACTGGTACATTGAAACTCAACGTAGATAAGGTGGCTCGTGAAAGTGCGGACCATTATGCTATAGGAGCTGTGATCCACAATAATAGTGGAATTATTATGGGTTGTATGGCAAGAGTATATTTGGGTAATCCGCCAGTGGAACTTGTTGAGACCATAGCTATTCTAGAGGGCTTGAAGTTTGCTAAAGATCACCAGCTTATGGTTGAGGTGGTGGAAACGGATTCTCAAACCTCAGCACTTCATATTCTCAATGCTTCAGAATGCCACCCGTTTAATAACATATATACGGAAATTGGATCGGTGTTAGCCACTTTGGATTGTGGCTCGTGTAAATTTATCTATCGTAAAGCAAATAAAGTTGCCTACACCATTGTTATGCGATCTCTAGCCTTACGTTCTTCTTGTACTCGGATTGATTGTAGCCCCTCTTTTATTTCATCTGTTGTGGGGCATAACTTATTTTGTATATGA
This sequence comes from Nyctanthes arbor-tristis, assembly GCA_963692815.1. Taxonomy (NCBI): domain Eukaryota; kingdom Viridiplantae; phylum Streptophyta; class Magnoliopsida; order Lamiales; family Oleaceae; genus Nyctanthes; species Nyctanthes arbor-tristis. The sequence continues at coordinate 4,401 of CAVNYN010281576.1, forward strand.
AGACTAGTTTTCCTCTTAAAAAAAAAAAAAGAAGATAGAAGAAGATAAGGGAAAATTGAAAGTAGAACAACTAAATCTAATAAAATCAATTTAAATGGGAACAATAAAAGATATAGATGACCGAGCCTAATAAGTCTAATATATCCCTCAAAATATTGTTTTAGCTGGAAACTTGAAATTTAGAATTTGATAATATAAATTATTGATTCTTTTGGAGAATTAACATTTATTTTTTCATATTATTTAATGTAAACTTCAGTTTAAAACAAAATGACATTTCTACGAGTGCCATAATGGTACTTATATGGCCATATAGGTGCTAAAAATCAGTGTGGTGCGTTTGTTGAGGAGAATGCTCCAAATTTTGTATTTATTTATTTTATTTTATTTTTTTGGTTGACATCCGAGATTTTGTAATTTTATCCCAAAATTATTCGCCAAATATTAGACGCTGAATGGCATCTGGATATGTTGTTGACTTTTTCGTTTGAAATTTTCCCGACTTTGGGGATGCCATCGAATATGTATGTGCTTCGCGTCTTGTACCTTTTTAGTTTCTTGCTGCAACCTTATCTTTAGGAATCTACCGTCCGCACCTTTTTTGACACTACTAGAAAAGGCCCCATTAGTAATGAAAATTTTCGTTACTAACAAAGTAAATCTCATTGCTAATAGTTATTAGTAATAAAAAAATACTGTTATAAAATTCCTTACCAATTTGATGGTGGCTAATTTAGAAACGAGATATAAATTTCATTACTAATTAGTAACAGAACTTTCTGTTACTAATTAATAACGTAAAAACTTTTTGATACTAATTAGTAACATGTTAGGCCGTTACTAAATTACCAACAGATAAAAGTGTTACTAATTAGCAACAAACTTTTGTTGCTAATTCCGTTACTAATCATGAACTAGAATTAGAAAGAAACTAATTCCCACTATTGCTCCTATGAGGATTCAAACTCGAGTCTTGGTAGTTGGTGAGTAAAGTCTCGACCATTAGCCTACTATAAATCTTTGTTAATATGCTGAACATAATTTATATAAAGTATGTTCTCGTAAGTTTCTCCAATCATATTTGTTAGGAAATTGTTAGTAATCCGTTACTAATAGTAACAAATTATTTCCGTTGCTATTTAGTAACAGATTGATAATGAAAAACTAGCACCAGAAATGATTCTATTACTAATTCCGTGGCTATACGCATTTTGTTACTAATATGTAACTATTCTGTTGCTAATAATAACAAATTATTTCCGTTATTATTTTGTAACAGATTGGTAACGAAAAACTAGTAAAAGAAGTGATTCCGTTAATAATTTCGTGGCTATCTGCGTTATGTTACTAATACGTCACAATTCTGTTGCTAATAGTAACAAATTATTCTGTTACTATTTAGTAACGGATTGGTAATAAAAAAGTAGCAACAAAACGATTCCGTTACTAATTCCGTAGCTATTTATACTCTGTTACTATTATGTTGCTAATTGTAACGAAATTGGTTATGTTACTAAAATTTTGTTACCATTGACACCTTTTCTAGTAGTGTGACTTACAAGTTTTCAATTTTTCCTTTTCAAATATTAATTTGTTTTCTTGCTGCTTGTTAACAATATATAAATAAATTCTCATCCATACATTACACGGAAAGAATACATATCAAAATATTTAAAAAAATAAATAATATGAAAATTTATATATTTTTTTGCATAGTTAAATTTTATAAAGTTATATTACTTAATAAGGAATAATTAACTTTTAATATCAACAAAACGATAATATAATTTTTTTCTTGTTATTTTAAAGTAATTATATTTTACAATAAATTTTAACTCAATTGTTATCGTTAGGCAAATAAATATCATTTTATTTTTTTGCTTTAATTTAGATAAATAACATTGTAGGAAATAATTACTAATTGTGTGGTGTCATGTACTCTGAAAATATTTTTTATTTAAAACCAATAGAGACAGACAACATGAAGATTAATAAATTAATATTAATAATACATAAAAGCAGTTATATATAAAATAGTCATAATTATTAATCTTCATTTGTACAGGGAAAAATAAGAAAAAAATACAATTATAATTTTTAATTAACTTAAACAAACAATATATATGTTTATTTTCTATTAATTATAAATTACAAATTTAAAAATATGTTAGACAATTGAATATCAAATTTATCTATAATTTAAACAATTAAATGATGATACTTATCTATTAGTTATTAAATTTAATAGTGAATCTTATTTCAAAATAGTGAATAGATAATGCAAAGGTGAATAAAAAAATTTAAAAAAATTGAAAGATTCATAATACTACAAGATTATTGCAATATGAAATAAAATGTCTAAAAAGATTCTACTAATAGAGTTTTTGGAGAGAAAATTGAGGTATAAAAGTACCGCAACTCTTTTCATTTAATTAATATATAAATTTATTTTATTTTAATTTTACATAATTAAAAGATGGTGAAATTTTAAAGTAAGGTTCTTACATTATTAGAAACATAACAAGTACGTTATTGGTAGTTTCTCTCGAAACTTTTTCTTTTCATGGCATTAGAGTCCATGTGAACAATTTTGCCGTTAATTTATTTTTTCATTAATTATATTTTGGCAGGAATAATCATCATTTGATCAAACGTAAAGGTAAAATTATTCTTTTAATCGTAGAGTAACTTTAGATATCACAACATGATAGTATTATTTTGAGCCCTTGTTAATTTTTTTATTTTCATTTCAGAAAAAAATTGATTGAACCAATCATATTTACTTATTTCATACGAGATATATATTAATTAAAACAAAATATTAATTTTGTTAATTTTTTGAAATAGAAATAGAATATTAACTAGTGTTACTTGGGTTTCCATTTGTATTAGGGACAGTTCTAGAATTTTTGACACATACTATAATAATCAGAATAATAAAAAAAAACTAATTCAACTCAATTATTTACAAACAAATAAAAAATAAAAAGAGAAAAAAAAGCCAAGAATTGAAACCGATCACTCTAACAATAAAGCACTGCTCACAGGCAGAGAGTTCGCTCGTAAGATGATCCCTAGGGGCAAGGAGGCATTAGGTGCGTCAAGCTCTACTGGGTGGATGCACTTTGATGAGAGGGCGCTCCTCAAGTTGGACAAGACAAACTGGCGGTATTGCTTTCCTTTCGTGCTAATCCTTATTATAAAAATGATATTGATTTTCACTTTTTTCCTTCTATCCCTTACTTTCAACGAGTATGTATAACAGTGATGGTAAAAAAAATTCGATCCATATTGAAATCCGACGGATAACATATACAAATGGTAAAAGAATTTGTCCATCAATGGATCGGCATGGTAAATTGGATCAAATTCTCCAATCATCACAGGACGGATACAGATCCGTTTCTTTAAAAGAAATTCAAAATGTTAAAATCAAACTCTCTAAAATTAATGAACCTTATAAGGAAGGGCTTTATAAGGAGAAAAAACAAAAAACAAAACGGATCGGTTAACATGATCCATCCCTAATTCATAATCCCAAGATCTGACTTATAAGTAGCCGATTGCCTTACATTTTACACAGGGCAAAACAGATTGGTACCAATATATAATACTATACCGATTCTAGTAAGATAGATAGGTATTCCTTATTTGCCCGTCCTAAAATACATGTCACTTCCATTTTTAAAATATAGCTGGAAAAATACTTTTCTTATATGCCTTTATTTAATGTGTATCATTATCATTAAAATAGAATTATTTAAAGTGTAATATTTAATAAATGCTATAATATATGAAGGAAAATGTTCTTTAATTTTACATTTCTAACACTATTAATTATATTTTTTTCAATCTTGTGAAAATGAGAATGGGTCTATCTCTGTGGGATGAAGACAATATATAATTTTACATACTTCTTGTGTGGATTGGAGAATCTCGACTTAGGTTCAATTCCAATATACTAGTACTAATATTGAAATGTTAACTTATATGAAGATTGGGGTCTTCTTTGAGAATATCCGTAACATGATGTACCGGTCTAAAAATATCTCTTAACTAGATATTTATCCAGGGACAAAGATCCCCAGGCCAATCTCGAATCCCGTACCTTTTCTGCCTGAATTCCCGGAAATAGCCCCCATTCTTCGTAAATATAACCATGCTAATTTCTCTAGGACCAACGTATCGTGACTTTGCCAGTAGTGTCTCTAACATTCTATTGTTAACATTCATGTCCGCGACCTTTTAAAATTGTGTTTGCATTACCTTTGTTGACCTCCATTAAAAAAACTGCTCCCTCCACTCCAGCCCAATAGTTACTTTTACATAACTTAAGAAATAATAGTTAATGAAGTAGAAATATTAAATTTTTTCTTATTTTTCCACATATACTATTATATCTCATTAATTATTTGATATACTTTTAATGTATAGGTAGTTTAATAATAATAATTAATTAGAGACATATATGGAAATAAAACATTAAACATATTTTAAATATAGTACGTGAACTATCTTTTTTCTATAGATGAAAGTGGAATAGTAGACTATTTTTTTTATACGGAGGTAGTCTTATTTTTCTTTTCAAAAAATGCAAAATCATAAAAGAAAATTACTTTTGATGTGGCTTTCTTTTAACATGTGTTCCACAAATGAGGCTTAAAACTCGTCTAGACAACTTCTATACTTAAAATCTAGACTCGACACTTCGCTATTTCTACACTTCATGGCGCTTTATCACATATTGTGTGTTTAAGGGCGTTTTAAAGCGCGTTTAGACTCAAAGTTTGGTCTCAACGCTTTTTCACATATTACATTTTTTAGAACATTGCTTAAGGATCACGTACTCATTGTATTCAACTGTTGTATAAATTGCAAATAAATATGAAACAAAAGATAATGTTTATGAGGAATTGGACTATTATGAGGTAACAAATTGAGATAGAATTTGGATTTCCTTACAAATGATATCAAAGTTAGCCTCAACATTCAACTATGCAAATTTATAAGAAAGAATAAAGTCTGTGAGTATGTAATTAAGAGTATCAATAATATGGTTCAGAAAAATTCACAATTATATTTCTTTTAAGTATATGTATCCTCGTAAGGCTCATAATTATTCTCATGTTAGCTAGATAATGGCCTACTTCAGCTAGTGAGTTAATTTTTGAAATAGAACATCAACAATCAATTCTTTTATATTAGTTTCCATATTAATCAACAAAACTTTTTTTTCATTAGTATACACTACATAAAAAGGTTAGGGACACAATTGCCGACGTTATGAAAGATCGGTGACCCGTAAATGCAATTAACGTATTATTACATGGCACCCCACCCTGCCCACACCCCACCCCCCAACACGCTCTAAACCCCTTCACTTTCACTTCCATTTCTACTTTTTTTTACACACACATACACACAGTCGAACCTTCTTCCGATCTACGCAAAGTACCAGCTTCTCTTGTTCCGGACGACATTTCGCTGAAAAAAGAGAAAGGAGAAGCGGATTTAGTTAGATTTTTTTAATTAATTGCGTAAAAAATGCCAATCAGCAGTGAAAAAACGCCACCGCCGAGGATCGGGAAGATCGGGCCGTACACTGTGTTTGTGACACCACCATCTACACCAATTCCGAGCCCCAAACCGGATTCTCCTAAAAAGCCAGTTGCCGTTGCGGTTCAGGTCCAGACGCCGGTTCAGAAAGTCGTACAGACTCCTCCACCGGTTATGGCTCCACCCGTTCAGTACTGTGAGGACAAGTCTGTTTTTTCTTTCTTCTGGGACGCCGTGGCCAAGGTCCAAACTGGTACCGTTTTAAGGACTGATTTGTTAATTGTTTTTCTTCTAGAATTATTACTTAAACAATCATTTTTTTTTCGATTTTATACAACTTTAAAATGAAATTAAGGATTCAAAAAGGAAAAAAAAAACTTATTTATCTAATTTCTTCTAGCACATGCGAGTTTGGACGAGCACGTCGCACATTGGTTTGGCTTGAATCAGTCGAAGTATCAATGGGCACTGGATGATTACTGCGAAAGAAATGGAAAGGCAAGTTCTGTTTTTTTTTTCTTTTTTTAAATTTCCCCCTCTATTCATTTTTGCCTTTATTGTTTCAACATAAGTGCTGTTCTCTTTCTTGCTTCTATTTCCTCTTTTTGCATATGTTGGTGGATTTTATTTTTAGGCTTTCAGTTCCCCTGTGTAGGTTTGTTTATATGCTTATGGCAAAATGTTTATTGCATAATATTCTTGAAATTACTTTGAACTATTCCAAAATTGTGGAGGCGCCTTGATTCCATAATTATATGCATATAACTTGAGAGTTGAGACTTAATGTATTGTTGCAAAATTGTAATAAAGTCAGTGATAATTGGTTCGTGTTTGGAAAAAGTAGTAGACAAAATAGCTTTTTATCCCGACAATTCTTTTCCCTCTTAACCATCTTAAGAAGAAGAGAAGATGAAGTTTTGAGCTCAGTCTTCTGCACTGCTTTTTAGTCATGATCACAGGAGAAGGAGAGATCAAATTTTGAGTTTTAAGTGTTTTTCACTGCTTTCAAATCTTGATAACAGGGTACATCAGCTAGAGATACTAGTACAATAGGTTCGATGTGCGAAAGAAAAATAAGCTTTCTATCTAGCATAAGTTCCAATAGATTTCACAAAATAATGAATTTCCCTCATTTAATAGCGAAGTGGGTTTTGTGGACGTACATCTTTATGCAATTTGCATATTTTTCCCTATTGATTGATAAATGAGTTCAATTGTTTGTGGATTGTTTATTTTGTCTTTCATTCTAGGCATGATAGAATAAGAACTTAAATCCAGCATTTGTCTTTTGTCATGATATGCATTCATGATTTTTGAGTGTGATTCCCATGTCGAAGTGCCTCTCTATATTTCTTGGGTAGTACACCAGCAATCATGATAGCTCTGTTTTTTGTTTTTGCTAATTCCAAGTCTAAGTACTAGCATCTGTTTGTGAAATAGTGTGAATATAGGATACGACATCAAAGTTTCAAACTCAAGTATGTTAACTTTGGTCCGAAGTTTTTGGTACCTCATTGTTGTTGAGCAATGTGTATTTTCAGGAAGAATTGGTGGGAGATGGGAGAGTAGACTGTAAGTAATACACATTCTGATGTTGTCCATGAGGAAGTGGTGGATTGTTTTGTCAGATAGCAATTTATTAAGTGGAGTGACAAGAAGATTCATGTAGCCAAATCAAAATTAACAGGGATTCTCGAATGCATTACTGCAATTCCTGACACTGCTAACACAGGGATTTAATATGTTATTAGATATTGCTTCTTGGAAATGATTTCTGGTTATTAGACTGATATGTATGATACTTTTCGACTACAGAACCAAACCGAGGCAAAAGCACAACGTGGAAAACAAAACGTATAATGTGAGCAGAAGCTGGTATGATAGTGTAACATCTTGATTTTTGTTTTCTTTTGTAATAATGGAATTGGGAAAATGATTTGTGTAGCCAGACCTGAGGTTTATCAGGAATATAATTAGGCATTTGTGTGTTGGGATCCTCTTAAATTTTGATTCTGTCATTTTTCAGGCTATGTATCATTCAAGCAAGGTCACGTCCACAGGCTCTCTTTTGGGTCTGCCCCCTCCAGAATTGGGATATGAATACAAAATGTGTGCTAGTGCAAATGTACTAGTTTCAATTTTTTTAGCTGTTATGATTCTGCATCTAATATCATGTTGTATTCAAATTCAATGGTTTAGCACCCTGCAGTTTTTTCTCCAGTCTTTCGCTGAGGTTCTCTCTGTAACCTTTATATACAAATGCCTAATTCTTAATTGATACATTTTCAGTGTGATGCTTTTGTACACCAGGATTTTCTTGTGTTTTATTGTGGATTGCTCAGCGTCGAACACATTGCAATTCATATAATAATTCTATATATTCATGAAATGGCCGGCTGAATTCGATAAGAGGGTTGAAAAATGTTGGAGCAAACTTCAACTCTTCAACTAGTGTCTAGCGAGCAGACAAGGAACCTTCTAGCTTCTGGGCCTTGGGTTGGATCGCTTGCACATTTGAGTACATGTATTATATTTTTATGAGTCCAAGATAATCAATTTTTTTTTTTTTTTAAATACAATTGGGGGATTTTTGGGGAGGGGAGCACGCGAAAATGTTAGAAATTTTAGCCCCCAGTGGCACTATATTTTTATTTTAAAATAAAAAAATGAATTAAAATGAGTGGTAAACTTTGTGTACAATCACAATGTGTTCCAAATTTCAATAAACTTACAGTGTGTTTGGCAATCGGTTTGCATGAAAACGGTTTTAGCATGCATCATTGGCCTCACCTCTTCAATAGATCTCTAAAAGATAAATAAGTATCCTCGACTAGTACCATGGTATTAGTCATTTACATCAGCAGTTGGTACTTTATGATATTCAACAATTGATACCAGGTCAAAATTGCCAATTTATAAACGCGTTCGTTTAAAGTTGCCAAACACACGTTAGATCTCATAAAATCCCACCAAATGCCGTCATGTATGCTTAGAGGGAGGAAAAAAAATGGTGGTGTTCATAAAATCGCCGTCCCGGTGGAAGACGCGTACTTTGTCTTACATTCTACGGCTTAACAAGAAATCTTCCCAAGACTACAAAGTAAACCACTTTGTACCATCCGAAATCCTCCAATCTGGAGTTTCGATCATTTCCATGTTGTCCTTTTTTTTTTCCCCAATACACATATACTGCCACACCAGAACAGCCAACAAAATATTGTATTCGCATCACAGCTGTTGCTGAATGCGGTACAGTTCTTTCTTCTCTCAGAGAATCACAGGAAAAGAAGAAAAGGGTTCTCATTTTTGTAGACATTGGTGACGAAAATGCCTCGTTCACTGCTTGATGGTATTTCTGCTTATTCTGTGAATGCTTTTCTTTGTTCTGGAATCCAACAGAAGAATCGATTTTAGTTTGATCATTTCTTGGATATTGTTGATTTCTATGTATCAAACTCCTTTTCGATGTTTCGGGTTAATCAGAGTATGATAAAGAGAAGACTATAAAGAATTCATAGAGTAGACCTTTAGATATCAATCTTTTCAAGACCATCGAGCTTGGTTTTCTTCATAGTTGGACATAATCAAGAAAGAAAATTAGTTCAACTTTTTGACATCTGCGTCACAGGGATGACTCCGCCGGACTCACTTGATCTACAGAGTCCCCCACCAGCTCGGCCTTCATCTTCACTATTCTTTTTCCTGGGAGCAGTTGTGATACTTCTCATTGTGCTAATTTTGGCATTTGTGTTCCGGAAAATTGTTACGCTAGAAAAGTTGAAAGCGTTCATTGCTCGAGCTATGAGGCGCCCGAGTCGTGGTTTTGGTAATCTACTAGAATTGTGAATGTATTATTGCCGCAGTACTTCTCCATGGTCTAATCTTTAAATGTATTGCAGTAACAAAGGATGTCATAAGTGGTAATCTTCACACAATAAGCTATTATGATTTCCAGACTCTCAAGAAGGCAACCAAAAATTTCCATCAGAACAATCTGCTCGGAAGAGGTGGATTTGGGCCGGTATACTTGGTAATGTCACGAGATATGCATCGTTTAGGTTTTATTTCGCAAGGTAGAATGCATCTTTTTGGGTTATATATATAGTTATATTGCTTCTCTTTTCTCCCTAAACAGGGGAAGTTAGAAGATGGGAAGTTGATTGCTGTAAAGAAGCTGTCCGTTGACAAATCACAGCAAGGAGAATCCGAGTTTCTCAGTGAAGTGAAGCTGATCACTAGTATACAGCACAAGAACCTGCTCCGTCTTGTGGGGTGCTGCTTGGATGGAGCTCAGAGGCTACTTGTGTATGAATACATGAAGAATAGAAGTTTAGACCTCATCTTATACGGTATCAACTGTAATTTTCTATTGCTTTGAAATCCCAACGGAACTGATTCCGAAAGTGGATTCTGATTTGATTTGCTTATTGTTCCATGCAGCGGAAAAAGAACTGTTCTTAAACTGGAGTACTCGCTTCCAGATAATTCTTGGGATTGCTCGAGGGCTTCAATACCTGCATGAAGATTCACACATCAGGATTGTACACCGTGATATTAAAGCAAGCAACATCCTCCTCGACGACAAATTTCAACCTAGGATTGGGGATTTTGGACTAGCTAGATTCTTTCCTGAAGATCAAGATTTTCTCAGCACTAGATTTGCTGGAACATTGTAAGTACTTTTGCTACTAGACTATTATTCAATACTTGAAAAATGGTGATTATGTTTTTGCTTAATGGTTCCCAAAGAATTAGAAAGAGAGAAGATAATATGATAGGTTGATTTGTGATCGTGGTAACTGAAGTTTCACTTTTCATACCAGTTAATAATACTATGATCAATCTTTTAGATCGTTTTGGCAACACGAAATGTTAGTCCTAACTTCTTTAGAAGCTTGATGAAGCTAATGCGTATTTTTAGAGGCAAGTTGGGTTGAGGGATGATAACAGAGTTGTTGTCAGCGATAAGTTGAACATAAAGTGAAAAACATTATGGAGTTCGAACGATACAAGTCTGAAATTTTTTGATGCAGAGATTTGTTAGCTATTGGTCTCCACATTTGGTTATTATGACTACGTTCATTTGCAACGCTAATGCACATTACTTGTGTGCAGAGGATATGCTGCGCCCGAGTATGCCATTAGAGGAGAATTGTCTGAAAAGGCGGACATATACAGTTTCGGAGTTCTGGTGCTTGAAATTATCAGCTGCAGGAGAAATACCGATCTTAATTTGCCATCGGAAATGCAGTACCTCCCCGAACATGTAGGCTTTTCTCAAGACCTTTTTCTGATGAATTTGGCATTTGCTTTCTGATCACACAGTGAAATTCAATTACACTGATTTTCTTTCTACAATTGATATCAAGGCCTGGAAGCTATACGAGCGTTCAAAGTTGGTCGATCTCATTGATTCAAGGATACGAGAAAGGTATTTGGAGAAGGACATTTTGCAGGCCATTCATGTAGCATTCCTATGCCTTCATCCTCAGGCAAACTCCAGGCCCCCAATGTCTGAGATTGTAGCAATGTTAACATGTAAGGTTGATGTGACCGGAAAAGTTACAAGACCTGTCTTCTTGGATAGAAAGCAAAGGAAAGACGACAAGTTTTCATGGGATTCTATGACACAGCCTTTCCCCTCTCCATTGACAAGTGATTCCCCATCGTTTCCCCGGCCCATAAAATAGCTACATGTTTTAGCCTCTCGAATCATTCTTACGGTTTCTGTGCATCTTGTAACACAAATACAGAAACCATATTCTCTTAACAAAACTTGAATGCCATGTCATTGTATGTATTTATCCAATTATCCATTTCATTCTATGTAGGAAATCTTTTGCAGATTTAATGAAGGCGGTTGATTTGGTTGCTTGACTGCTACAGTTGTGAGTTTTATCATCCTACAAGGCACGACCAGCTAATAAGGTGAGCTCACCCATTCTGAAGTGGTAAAAGACAGAACTTCGGACTCTAAGATGACCTCCTCTCATTAGATGGTTGCACCATACAATGCGACCGAAGACTTTAACTGATAGTATGTCTTTGTATTGTTGTTGGACACATTTACAGATCAAATGCTTAAAGAAAACATAATCATTCTCCAATAATCCAATCAAGGGTGGGGGATGAACCAGAGAATTCTGCTGGAAAATCCAAATTAAATGCTTCTTTGTTTTTAATATATACGGTGACGTGTCAGGAATGGGGATTGATTGGTGACTGGTGAGTAAAGAAAATGCAGAAAGTTTTTAAACTCAAAGCTTCAAATGGCAACAGAAAATGACTTTTATGAAAAAAGTGGGACAAAATAACGCATGCATGCATGCATGCATGAGAGAATGCCAGAAGCCTTAAATTTTGGTTTCACTTGTTGGAGAAAGACTACCAGCATTTATTTCTCCTCAGGGAATTCATCTCAAGGTCAACAAAATACAGACTTCAGAAGCAATACATGCCTGGAGGCAAATTTGTGACCAAAAGAACAACTTGAGACACGACACATACTAGTCGATAATTGATGCCCCTGTAAATTTATTTATAGCACAGCGATTTTCATGTCATAGAGCAATTCCTTAATAAATTTATTTACTATAATTTTTCTTCGCACTTGTTCCAAAATTCAAATGAATGGAAATGTCATCAAATTTGTTTGATTTATGCATACACCCAAGGAATAACAAATGATGCTACAGAAGGAACGTACCAAATGGATTCTTACAAGATATTCTGCAGTAGCAATAAGCAGTATGTAGTAATTCATGTTAATTTAGAGATGACAAATTCTCAAGTTGCTTTCTTCATATCATTAAAAAAAAAAAACTCCTAACTCCTCGCCTCTACTTAATTAAATTAAACAACTGTAATTACATGCACTATGATTCCTTCAAATAGTAATGTTGATTTGGAAGCATTGCACAACTCAAGACTTGCAAGAATTTCCCTTCTCTTCTACCTGTTGTGCAAGGGATTCGACCCCGTTGGAACAACACGCTTATCGTCTTCATCGGGAGCCTTGTTTTTCAAGTCATGGCTCGGTGAGGAATACCTGAAAAAATGGAGTCTAATGGAGCTGGATTTGATAGCAGAATCTGATGAGGAATTTGGCGGATCATCAGACAAAGAAGACTCCGTATTTGGGACGACGAAAATCTCTCTTCCAACAGCTTTGGAGCCTATTCCCACCAGAATCTGATGATGAACAAGCATAAATAGAAGCACAGAAATTCTCATTGCAAGTGTGGACAGCTTCAGGCTTCAGCAGGTTCTTGATATCTGATGTGAAACATATGACTTGCACTCTCTATATAGACAAAAGGAAACAAGAATTTGGAGGTTTTTATGGACATTTACTACAACACAGTGGAATTCTGATGCATCAACATCCCTCGATCAGATAGCCTCACCCAACAGCATTAACTGCTCGTTTGAATTCCGTCAGAAAAGAAGAAATAAAGTGACTAAATTTGGCACTCTACGACCGGGGTTTGCCCCTCATAGATTTCTATCACGGAAGAATTTTCTAGCACCCATGTGGGTTACATGGCTATATTATATATGACAATTCTAAGAAACCCATAGCTGGGTTCCTTACGGAACCCAGAAACCAATAAGATGCTGACATGTGGTGTGTGGCAAGTGTGGTGTATGTGTGATTAGAGACTGGATTATGTAGCCGGACCGTATTATATATGCAGCCATGTGATCACATGGTGCCATAACAACATCTATATGAGTGTTAGAAAATTTTTTCTAGATCTAAATACTTGAATGCATAGGGACAAGGTAGAAATCGGTGGAGGAGAAGTTCAAAGCGGACTGTACGTATTTGCTATTGCGAGTCGAGTCGAGTCGAGTCGAGTCGAGTCGAGTCAATTTCAAAGGACAGGCTGCAAAATGTCCAAGCCATAAAGTACTCATTCTGCCCTGATGCATTCCCATTCCAATTCCTACACCCCAATTCCATGCTTTGTGTGGGGGATGGGGGTGCAGGGGTCTAAATGCAGGCACCTGACGGTACAGGAATTTAATACAATATAATGCAGAAGGTAAAAACAAGAGAACTTGGTGACTTTTCTAATACCTTGAACGTTTGAGATAAAAAGGAATGAAATGAAATGAAGAGAATTTTGTTCCAAATTGGTAAACCAACTTCAAGTTTAGTTTCTTGTTGATCATTTTATTTATTTATTATTATTATTATTAATTTTTTTTTTTGGGAGGTAAGAGTAAGATTAAAGTGCCTTTTTGGTGAAGTTGGTCCGATACAAACTACATCCAATAAACTTCCAAGGCAATCAATAGAGCGATTAAGGATAAAAAGTGTACTTCTGTATAGAGACTTGTTTTTTATTCTTGTCCATGGAAATAGAGAACGCAGGACCAAATTCGAATTGGTTGGACTATCTGTTGTTCGACATCTTGACTCAAAAAAGACAATAATGTCTTTCCGAAAAGAATGAAGCAATATTGCAAGATTGAAAGGGTTATGGAAGCCGATTATGTAAAGATTTGATTTATAAAAGTTGATTTATAAAAGTTGAACTTTTGAGAGAATGTGAGGGATTGAATAATAAAGATTTGTGTAATACATGTGTATCCTATGATATTTGCTGTGAAAACCCGGATCAATTAATGAATTGGCCATTTCAATATTTTAGGTGTAAACAGACCTCTTTTATTTGTTAAACAGTTTCTTTCCTATAGGGCTAAGGCCCTAATGGTATGTGTCGGCTTCTCATTAAGAGAGGTCACCTGCACACATGCGCCTGTCATTGGCGGATCCAGCCCCCTGTTCCCCAATAAGGGGCATGTAGGAGGAGGCCTCTCCATAGCCTAGCCAGACTCTTCTCATTACCCATTTTCTTCTCCATTACCGACCAACAGAAACAGAATTAATCGCAAGAAAACCAGGTCATGTTCTTCCTCTGCATATGGCAACTTCCATTCTTCCTTCAAAAAAGAGGAAACCCCATACACTATTAACTGGATCATTGTTGCTTATTTTCTTTGTCAGCTTCTTCTTCTTATTCTGCAAAAAAGCTCTTGAGCCCACTTTCTTTATTCACAGAGATCTCTTCTCTGAAACCCCCTTTACTCGTCTTCCCCCGCGTTCAACATCTAATGACTTTGGTGAAGTAACCAAGGAAATTGAGCAGCCCATTTTGTCAAAACCCGATCTTGATGAAAATTCCAATGGAGGAAATGTGTCTGACTTTGGAGATGAGATTACTTTAAATTCAGATGAAGAAAATCCAAGGTCCGTTTCTTCCCAAAAATCTGTTTTGGAGTCTGAATTTCAAGAGAACATTATTGAAGAAAAAGGAACTGAACCGATTACTGACGTTGATGATCAAATCAATAAAAAAGGGCCATCTGTTGCGATTTCCTCTGAGATTCCCGGCTTGTCAGACTCTGAAGGTGACACTGATTCAGGCAATGCCATCGCACAAAGGTTGCAGAATTGTGATTTTTTTAAAGGAACATGGGCGAAAGATGAGAATTATCCACTTTACCCAGCAGGGTCTTGTCCATATGTCGACGAGGCTTTTGAATGCCAGGGGAATGGTAGACCTGACTCCCATTATATGAAATGGAGATGGAAGCCAGATGACTGTGATCTTCCCAGGTTAATTATCATACTTAATTCTTCTTCTAAAAATTAATGGCAGAATAGTATAATCTGTTGTTCTTTGTTGATTCAACATTCTCAACAGATTTGTTCTTCAAAAAAAGGATTCTTAACAGATTAATTGAAGTGCTGTTATTATCATATATATAAAATTATTATCATGTTGACTGACATTATCATGTAGGACAAAACTTGAAGTTATTGCGTATTATGTCATTCCAGACATTGTTCTTTGTTAATTCAACATTCTTAACAGATTATTAAGTATATTTGTGTATAAAATATTAATATCATATTGATCTGGAAAGTATTGCATATTAGGTCATTCTAGACATTATTTATGTACCTACTTCAGATTATTTATTAAACTTATGCTAAACATTAAGGTCAAAATGTTAGCTTTTCATGTAAAGTTCATAGACGGTTAGAAATGGCAATGAGACAGGTATTACCAGATACCCGATAGTACCCGCCCCGCCGTTAAGTATCGGGGCGGGTAAGGGGCAAAAAATTTCGCCCGAAATCTTATCGGGGCGGGGACGGGTTTTGGCCGCCCCGCCCCGATACCCGGTTTTTTTTTTTTTTTTTGAAAAATATTTTGTTCTCTATGAAATTTCGAAGCTAGATACCAAAGATGAAATGGACATGATACTTAGGATGGCTTTTCATATAGTTTTAATTCCATTTTTTTCTATATTTTTTTAATTATTTCTTAACGGGGCGGGTAACGGGTATTTTTTTTGTACCCGCCCCGAATCACCCCCGCCCCGTACCCGATTCAATCGGGTACGGGTCGGGGGAAGGCATACCCGCCCCGAACCCGCCCCATTGCCATTCCTATAGACGGTAAATGTGACTGAAACTGACTGTTTTGTAACAGATACTAAACTGAAATACTCAGATTGTCAAGCTTTTCAAATTTGTTGTGTTTCTATGAAGTGAGTAGAACTTGCTATAGTAGTTGTAATTGAAA
>CAVNYN010281578.1:0-18654 GCA_963692815.1 Nyctanthes arbor-tristis
TCATAGTGCTTGTCGTTGTAGCCTCCACCACCGTCGGCCATCGCATTAAGAAAGACAAGAGGTTTGGTTGTAATCTAGACTAAAATTAAGGAACAGTGTTATAATTAACATACCGCTATTTAAAATAGACATTTTAAATTTTGCTCATAGTTTTTGAACAAGGCTGTAAATTTCCCGTAAATCGCTATCAAAATTATACTAAAAAAGTCTAACATTTAATTGATTAATTAGTGATTGTGTAGGGTTAATTTTCTCTGTCATTAACTTCAACTACTAGGTTTTGTGATAAGACTGTACTTAGTTGGGCATCAACAAAGTCTTTATGATTAACGAAAATGTTTTGTCCTTTGCTGAAATTTGAGACGCCTAATTAGACCGAAACGGTTTGATCACGAGAGTTTAATTTATACAAATGACAACCTTTGTCACAAGAATGGTATATATACAGGGTTTACGTGTCAGTTGATATGCATGTTTTTTGGTGCTAGCTGGTACTTATTTGTATGTTGGACAAATTACATAAAAGGTGTGGTCCTGTTAAAATCTTGGCAAAAATACTAGGGAAGTAACATTTTAGAAGTGGCATAATTTTATTGGATAATGAAAAAGTACCTACATGATCATCGATCAGTACCTAATAAATTTTTGCAAATGGAGATGTCACTTCTTCATGTTTATTTAGAATTGCTCAAATCTTGGTACTTTTCAAGTAGTTTTCAAAACCAATACAAATCTCAGATCATGGTATTATTATCTTTCCGATGATTTGATCTTTTGTGTAATATCCAAGGTTTGTGTTTGAAAAGCATAAAATGTGGGGATATATCAAGTTGGAGGTTTTAAGCTTTTTTGAGTGTACGGGGGATTAGTAGAAGTCAAAATACAAAAAAGTGTAAATTAATCGCGGTTTGAATCAGGGGCGGAGCCCATTAAGGCTCAGTGTAGTCTATGAACCGCACTGAACCTTGGGCCGGCCTGCTAACTTTCAACCTGGACTGCACTGAGATCTAAAACTAGGAAATCCATATACGGCCCAAATATTCTTTTTTCTAAGATCGGAAGAGCGTCGTGTTTAACTGGTATCTTAGACCCAAAAATCAGTTGGGCCATCTAAGTTTAAGCCTTTGGTGAAGTCTTAAATTCATGTGTCTAATCCTCTTTTATAAAGCAAGTCATTAACTCCCTTTACTTCATAAGCCAATATGGAATGTCTTAAATTCATATATCAAATCCTCTTTTATAAAACAGGCCTTATATCCCTTTACTTCATAAGCCAATATGGGATTAGCATTTTTAATTTTTTTAATTCATTATTTTTTTATAGAACAAAAATTTTGAGTATTGGTTCTGAGATTATAAACTAATGTGAGGGATGGAAAATGGAAATGATAGCTAGGGCGACTTTTTCTTCAGAATTTTCGACCGCACTAAACAAATTTTCTGGCTCCGCCTCTGGTTTGAATAAGAGCTACAGTGGCCAGATGTTCACGTTTCAGGTGCAAAATTCAGGATTTGAGTCTTGCATACCCTTCTCCTATTTTCCCTCTCTCTCTCTCTGTAAGTAGCAAGACAAAGCTTCAAACTTAAGAAATGCATAACTGAGCTTTTCAAAACACAATAGTATGCCTTCCTTCCCAAAAAACAATAATATGCCATTTAGAACATCTCTGTCGCATCTGATATAAAGAACGTAGATATGGTAATGATAAATAATTAGATGTTCCCAAACAAAAGTATCTATTTATAGAAAATAATGTTGTGTAATAATATTGGTGCATGCTACAAGACCTATCCAAATGACAGGTGAGCTTGAGCTTGGTTTTAAAGTAATTAATTAATTAATAATGTACAGTTATATACCACCTAAATTGATGTCACCAATCGATAGCGTTACTCATTTGTAAAAGGGTCTTCTAAACATTATTCATTGCTTTATTCCTCATTTAGGTTCCGTCCTTCCTACCCTCTCGACCTCTCTTCATGCATTAGTCAATCACTTCGGCTGCTATCGGAGTGCCCCACAAGTTCTCAAAAATATATGGTTTTTATTATTCTATTCATCTCATTTTGATCCGTGGACATTATGTGTTTCTATAATAGAGACACTTTATGTATGTGACATATTCCCTTTCACTAATCGTCCGTCCACGAATCTTGTGGAGGGAAATGTGCCACATACACAGAGTCTATCTCCATATGGAGACACTCAGTGTCTCAAGATCAAAACTCATTACGATGTCAATTGTCCACTTTCTTTACAACATAAACACCAATCTTCATTTTTGTAGTCTTAGTTAAAATTTTGGATTATTTAGTCAACATTACAATACCAGTTATCTAAGGCATATACCATTAAAAAATGTGTGCTAGAGCGTACAACGTTACAAATGGGATGAGAGGTGGAGAGAATGTGGCTCGATCTCGAGCGACGAATTTGGTAAAAGATATATAAGTATGTATATACGTCTTATTATGCTATCTCTTCAGTCACGAAGCAATAAAGTTTTGAATCATGTTCCAGTATAATTTTATTGTCACAAATTTGATGATTGATGGGCACCAAAAAACAATGTATACCAAAAACTTTAATATTCTAAGAAGAGTAATGATATTTAGCACCACTTGTGCTTGACACTATATCAATGTGGCATTCAATGATAAGTCAAATCAAGTGGGTCCTTTATTCATGTATTTAATTTTACTTACCATTCAATACCACATTAGTTACCACGTAAACTGGTGTTAAGCACTACTGGTGCTATATAGCATTATTCATTCCTTAATGAGTAGAATTTCTTTAACTTCCCTTTGCTATCATTTTTCCAAACATCCCCAATTTCCCAAGGTTTAAAGTCTTGTGAAAAATGATCCTCCCATGTTGTCCCTGATAGGTGCTGTCTATGGGGACCATGTTACCCATATAATGATTGTAACCTTATTCACGCGTGTACAAGAATACATACATAAATGTCATTTATACTTGTATATTTAAAAAAATCACGTGTCAATTCAATTTTGAAAGCGCTATTTGTTCTTTTGTGCAGATGTCTTTTTACATTTTGGCCTCATCAAATTTGAAGCACATTGCATTTGGATAGTTCACGATTAGGTCAGATTTTTTAAATTACATGGTTCAGATTTTAGAACTTGTAATTTTTTTTCTTATATAAAAGTTTTATTCCAAATGTTGGTGAGGAAAAAAGAGAAGTGTTATTATGAAAAAGTTGAAGCTTATAATTCCCATCATCAAGATATTGGTGAGTTTTATTCGATGAGCTAAAGTAGTTGTTGTCGTCTTCCTGGCTTATAATTAGTTGTCCCCGTCAATCAAATTTACATGTGACTTCAAGTTCTAGGTGGCGAAAGTTTTACATAATTTGACATAATAATTTCTATGAAAATAAAAAAGAAAAATTTTTCGACCAAAGAAAACAAGATATTGAATACATCTCAACTCTTTAAAAAATAAATCCCACAAATTAATTCAAAATATCTTGATTATTTTACTTGGAAGTTAGAACTATGAAACAAAGTCAGCAATCATTATCTTTCACCATTACAAAAAACTATTATTAGACAATGTCATTATCGGATAATGAAGGTTTACCACAAATGTTTATTTGTTTGTGGAACCGGAAGTGGTTAGCGAAACGTCAAAAAATGTTTTGTTCAACACATACTTAATTAACAGATAATCAAAATTAATGTATATATACTGCTTCTTTATGGTGGGTTCCTTTCACAAAATTTAATAACTAATCGAGCAAATTAATTAATTAAATAAACCAAAGTTTCATAATATTTAAATTACTCTTAATCTTGTTGTTTATTGTTAATCCAAATGCTAATGGCAATATGAAAGAGTATTGTTTGATACTAAATATTATTAGGTAAAGGGCATAAACTTTGCCAAATATAGTTGTCTTTGAAAGTGTTCATTAGATTAACTAACTAATTATTTATTTAATTAAGTGCGTACAATATTAAATTAATCCATGAATACGTGGATGTTTTATCTCAATTTTGTCAACATCACGTACACACAATGTGTTTAATTATAAACAAAAATATTAACTGGTGTCGTGACGTGATAATAAGGCCGAGAAGTCTGAGTTGGGCACAAAAAGTTCTTACATGGTTTAGAAACCCAATCCAACTTGGGCCAATGTTTTGAAAATTTTTTACATTTATAAAGCATTTTAGTGATAAAAAAAATTGTCCGGTCACGCGACAAGTACATGACATGATATGACATAGCACTCCTCCTAAGTCGGTCCACGGCTTGAACGAACTAGATTGCATTTGTTTGAGATATACGATTTATATTGAAATTTGAAATATGTTTTAGTAATTGAATTGTTGTTAAATAAGTGGGGAGTGAAATTATAATGTGAAATGATAACGAGAATCAATCAAGCAAGCTCCAAAGTCCAATCAAGAACAGAAATTTACTCCTTCATAGGTTTCTCCGAATTGCCAACTTTTCGGGGCTACGTTATGTGAAACGATGGTTTTGCCATCTCCAGTAGTGATACGAAAAGTTAGCGACTTGCCGACGAGTGCAGCGTTGCTTTCCCACTTGGTACCCCAATTGCGAGTCAATTCGTTCCAAGAATTTAACTTTTCACTACTTTTCACCTCTACTTTTTTCACATTCCCGGCCCCTCCAACGTTCGATATTGACACCAAGTTGAAATTAGGATTTCCCGTTATGGTAAATTTGACTCCTCCTTGTTTCTTGCATGGAACCCTAAGACACATTGAAAACAGAATTTTGGTCAAATCATTCTTACGAAATTCACAGTGCTGCACACTTCTCTATCATTTATTATTTTGCCTCAGACGACTCTTTATGATGCCAACTTGCATGAAAAAGAGGTACCTGCGAAATAGAACAGGAATCACCCCCGCACTGTGTTCGGCAATAAGATCGAATGCAGGCTCGGAGAGGTCAAAATGGTGGGCGGGCGGACTACACCAGCCGCCGGGAGGGCAAAAATTGGTGGCGGTAACAATTGTGGAAGGTGTTCCTGCTTTACACCGTTGGCATTTGCTATCACATTTGATCTCATAGCAAGCTCCACAATTCGATCCGTTCTTGTACAATACAGCATTGAGTGCCGCCGTATGCAACCCGTATTCTTTTCTGGGGTCTTCGAAACCACATGAACCACCTGCAAAAGAAGAGCACGAAGTTCTCGTCACGCCTCAAACACAGATATCGCCTAACATGAATGATACCGCGACCTTATTGTACGTACCCACTGTTCCAGAGGCATCGGATCCACCGTAGTAGCTGGCATGAGCACGCTTCCACCGACGCACCGGGTTTTGTTTGGCATTTGCAACAGGCAAAGCAAGCACAAGAATCAGCAAAGAAAATGAAATAAATGCTCGCAAAATACCTGCCATAATTTCTATTTCTTTCTTTCTTTTTTCTCTTCGATTATTATTTGAGTCTCTCTATGGCAAGCCTTCGATATATATAGCCGAAGAAGATCGACCAGTGTTTGTTTTAAGGCCATTATTAGTGAACAAACAATTGTTGGATACTATTTGTTATTCAGCGAATACTTAAGCCAAATTTGGTTCATTCTTGCATCTTTCTACTTGCTAATTTTAGAATTCTGTTTGGGACTCACTTCTTTTTACCAGAAGTAACTCAATTTAACCGTCATGCTAACTCATGGATGAAACAAAATTGAACCTCTATAATTTTTTTGCAGGCTGCTGCGTTTTTCATTGTTGATCTTCCAAACGTGACATTTTATCCCAGAAATGTGAGTGTTGAAGTAAAAACAAGTTTGAAAATTTAGGGACGAAAATGTAACAACCTTCGAAGTTAGGGTTAAATAACATTAGTTAGCCTTTCCATTTTTGTATTCCAGCTGATTTTACGATAAAATGTAGAAATATAAATCTGATCAACTTGAGCACGCATGATACGGGGGCTAGACCGAAAGTGGTCAGCCCGCCACTGAACTTCTACAGATGTCAAGCCGGTATGCTGATTCCCAGTCACTTTTTTTCCCCTTCATCAAATATATAGTGGCACTGTGGCAAGTACTGTCTTTTAGTTAGAAGGTAAGGAAACATATGATGATCATTGATAAATCAAATAAATCAAACATGAGAAGAATTGCAATAAGCTCAACAATGCAGCATATCCAACTGAAGTTAAGGAAGTAGCCAGAGTTTATCATTCTGTATATATGTTGTACGAAACGAAGAAATACTAACCTTGATTTTTCAAGAATTCATTCATCATAGTTCACTTAACACGGGCTTTCATTTATCAACCATTTTAAGTGTCTCTAAAGGCTAACTGATGTTATTTAATGAGAAAATAACTAAAGTTATTTAACTAATGTTATTCAATGCGAGCAGAGCATCTTTCCATAAGCAGATTAGTAAATCAAACCTTAATATCTGTGAATAAGCTTCCTCCAGGAGATCGGAAGTTCAGTATAGTACTTGATATCAGCCTGCATAATGAGAAAATACACTCAGTTTTTATGTTTATGTAATTATTATATTCAAATACAAAACAACTTATCAGCCATCAAAAGTCGGAATCCTAAGTTAATAGTCCATCATAATTGCGGCAGAGAATAGAATTCTGAATGAGTTATATAATAGATGAGCATGACCATTTTCTTTTAAGACTCTCAATATTTTGGGTTTGGGAGACTGCAAGACATGCAGAATATATATACAATGCCAAACAGAAAGGGGGAAAATGAATGGATTATACAGTTTAGGAATTTTAACTGAGATCAGGGTAGTTAAATAACTACCTTTCTGACTCCTTTGACGGCGGTCAAAAGCTTCTCACCAATCAAGTCTCTCATTACCATGTCTTTTTCAAGAGCATCTACAGATTCAGATAGGGACTTCGGTAACCTTTTCACTTTATCTTTCACGTTATCAGGATTGTCATCTGTTTCAAGAAGAAATGTGACTCGTCATGAGATGAAAACAAACGAATCAGAGTTACAATTTCAAGATAAATACCTTCTTCTAGAGTACTCAGGAGTCAGTAATAAGAGAGTGTCACTCACGGATGTTAATCGCAGAAATCATAATTTAAGATTTTCATGTAAGCTTGTATGTCCATTAATAACAGAAGTCTCGAGCGCCGCAATATAGAATAACCTCATTAATTCATTTAGCAGTCATTACCAAAAAAAAAAATATATGAAGAGAATGCAGGTTTTCATGTTGATACTTGATACACAGTCCTCTGGAAGTATAAACAAGAAAAAATCTTACTCTAAGAAACCGGGGAAAAACCTATACCCCGTAAACAAGAAACCAAATGATCTATTCATGTTCAGGTCACTATCAGAAATCATGAGGCATTGATATCTAACAGATTATGAAGATTTGAATATTCCAGTTGACATCACGGACATTCTGTTTTACGCGATGTCACTTTGGCAGAGTCATGGGATATCTCTAGCTGTGTGGCCCTTTATGTGGCTTATAGCTTCAACCATATTGGATATCAGTATTAAACCTCAGTCCAAAAGAGAGAGAAGCTAGCAACTTGCTAAACTGACACCGATTAATGATTATAAATAGGTTCAAGCATAAAAGTGAACTCCAATCGGCAAAGATTCAGGTGTAACTGCTTCATGAACTTCAAGACCAGAGACATGCAGATCAGTCAAGAGAAACACAATCTTTCAGGAAGGCGGGTCTCAAAACTATTTATATATGAAAATATATCAGCATACAGTGCCATCAAAGCATATCAGAGTTATTTGGGTCACCCTATACCAACATCACGTTGCATAGGAGAAAAAACATATATTGCACAAGATGGGCTTAGAGGACATTCCAGAAATTAAAGGGTAGCATTATCAGCATTTCCTAATAAGAGATCACCAATATTGTCGGTGTCATCGTGTAGGCAATAGAATTCAAGTCACGTGTTTGGAGCTATCTTGTGATTAGAAACAACGAGTGCAAAAAACCATGCATATAGCGTCTTCCATATGACAATGCTAAAGCATCATTAATGTTACCAACGGGATCAGGCAGACTCAATTGTCTGCGAAGTCCATCAATGCCTGCAGCAACTATGGAGGCGAGGGATAGATAAGGATTTGTGCACCCATCCACTGGAGGGCATGCAGTTCTCAAGGGAGCCTCTCTATTTTCCTTTCCCCAGCACAGGTATGCTCCACTCCATGTATTGGGTTGTAGGCGGTCATAACTAGATTATATTAACAAGGAAGTTGAGCAAAGAATATCTAATTCCAGCTCATTACATTAACACACAAATTCAATTAAGTGCAACCAGATTTTGTTTATTTTCTTCCTCAATTTCCTTTTTCTTTTCTGTTAGGTCCCGATTTATATTTTCAACTAGTGAGAATAACATTTTGTTTTGTAGATAACTCCAATATCAGCTTTCATTTGTCCCCCAACGCAATGTGAATAATCATACAAACATTTGCTAGTGTCACATATATAACTTGCACCACTCATGGTAGATAATATAACGTGAGCACAATAAAAGATCAATGCAATATAGAAGAACCAAGGATAACAGTACATAATTTCAAAACCTCTATGCTCATTAAATTAGACCTCTACTGCAAATTAAAACAAGCACTGAGGTAAGGGTCCAATTCTATGTTTTCCAGAATATCGTTTTCATGCTCAGCATATCATTTTTACCTTTTTTTTTTTTGCCTTTTTCCCCAGTATATCAACTGGTTACTTGTACAACTTACTAAAAACAATTAGATCATAAGCAGATGGGGTTGCCATATTTAATAAAATCTCACGGTATACTAGAACAAGCAACATATTCATTGACTCATATGAAGTTGCTTAATATTGTTAAAACTTAGATGGGGATCACAGTAGGGAAATACAGGAAGAGTTAAGTAGAGCATCACCAACAATAACTGCAGTTTGAACTTGCCAGTCCATTAATAGGAAATTATCATCACTAATATATAAAAGTGTGAATGAGAGTGAATCTTTTTATTTTTTTCATTTTGACCAAACATATTTTCTCTAATTCCCTATTTGCCCTAACCCATTAATTGGGGGCAAAAAGAAAACCCTTAGTTTTTCAACTAATATGTGTTATGAGGGGGAAAAAATAACTTTTATATCATCGTTAATAAATCTAAAAATATGTAATACAGATATCAAAATGAAGGTCTCAACTTGAAGTTTAATAAGACCCAACATTCTAGAGTTATTATTAACATATATAGTTCATTATAAATTTAAAAAATATACCTTCACTTTTTACATTCTCTACCAATAACCCAATCTTTCATACTTCATTTAATTGAGTCCACATTATATTTTACAACTTCTAATTTACTTCTAATTTACTGCAATTTAGTCCCTCAATATTTTTCAATTCAATTTTCTTTTCTCTTCAAATTAAAATTATGTAATTAGTATCCCAATTTTAAGACAATCAATTAAATCCATATTATTTTCACATTTTAATTTCAATCAATTCTATCCATGAAAACTATAATTTTCATTTTTATTTATCATTTATTTTAGTCAACAAAACTAATTTAATAATTGTAAACCAACACTACTTGATACTCAATTGAAATTAAGAGCTTGTTCTAAGGAGCTTTATCTTTAGTTTTATCAGAAATCAAAAGCCAAACTTTAATACTACCTATTTTCCACAAAGATAGACTCATTTGGGTATTCACAAGGATTAAGAAAAGTGTAATTAATAGTGTTGGAAAGGTAAAATTAAAAAGCATTTCCCTAATATACCCTTGCATTTATCAAATATTCCACTTTAAATAATTCTATTTTGTTGATAAAAATACACATTAAAAGGGCCATATAAGAGAAGTAATTTTCCAACAACATTTTCAAAAGTGGCCCATATTTTGTGACCAACAAAAAATGAATACAGTCTATCTTTATGGGATGGAGGTAGCACCAACCATGCATTCTCCATAAAAAATAAATTTTTACACTTACCAATAATCCTTTTTTTTTTTTTTTGACATTACAACGGGATTGTTTGTAGGGGAGGGAATGGAACCC
Organism: Nyctanthes arbor-tristis; assembly: GCA_963692815.1. NCBI lineage: Eukaryota > Viridiplantae > Streptophyta > Magnoliopsida > Lamiales > Oleaceae > Nyctanthes > Nyctanthes arbor-tristis. The sequence continues at coordinate 10,051 of CAVNYN010281578.1, forward strand.
TTGACCAAGGTTGTAAACAACTAACACACATGCCACTATACTACAAAGGTCTTGGCCCAATAAACTTTCTTTACATTCCCACCACATATTCTCCCAAAAAAATCAACATTCAAAAATCTAAATCCACATAAAGTTTCCAAGAACAAGCTCTAAATCATTTGCAATTAGCATGTGTTTATGGCTAGTTCAAGAAAAAGAGTGTGAACTGAGAAGGCAATGTAATCCATGAAACACGCAGTTGTTATCATATGCATTGGATGAAGGGTGCCTAAAATTGCTGAGTCAACAAAAATGTGTATCAAATGGATACTGTTTGCATTAGAGCAGTCACTGAAGATGAGTTGGTGTTTCCACATAATTGGTCAACCTACTTGTTATGATCATTGAGAACAATTATAAGTCTGTAAGATAAAGCATCAATACAAGGAAGCAACATCACTCACATATAACTTATAAGCTATAAAATTCAAACCTATTTGGAACAGGAGCCGTAAATGCCATTACTGAAGGAAGATGGTTCAACACTCCAGCCATGAAGTTCTCTCCAATCTGGGACATTCCATGTTGAGTCGATTCTTCTTGTGCCATAAATACATTTTCTCCCTTCCTAGACAAACTGATGTGCACATGTGATCCAGAGCCGATATCATCTAGCGCATACCTAGTAAGAGTAGAAAATCTGAGTGTCATATGAAGAAAACAATCCACATGCAGTTTCCATTTTTGTCAAGTTCTATAGAAAACCGGTAAATCAAGAATCTCCAATAACATCAATTAGCTAAATGCAATCAAGTTTCTTTCTCATTCAAGGACAATATGCATAACTCATCTAGAAGGTTAATCCAAATTAACTAACATAATCATCAAAAAAATGACATCATGACACGTCAAGCAAACATTCTACGAGGAATAGTACTACTTAAATTCCCTCTTCACCTTACTTTACTTTATGCTCAATTTGATGCTCAATTTGACTTGTATTGTTATCTTGCATATATTATTGATTATGGAACATTGCTTCTGGTGAGAATGGATGACAGAGAGGAAAAGCTTTGAGATCAATCAATATCTGATACGTACCTTAAAAGAGATCATTTCTGTTCCATAAGTAGAATTTCATGGCCATAATCCTCAAATAAATTTATGCATTTATCTCAAAACAGAAATGAAATTCGCATTGATTATGCACATCATTCTATTGATTCAGTAGACAAAATATATCTATTATATTTACCAAAAAGAAACACATTGGTAAAATGTATATTTGACAATTGAATACAATGATTTGACTTTCACAAGCTTTTTACCAAGGGAAGCAACCATCGATATCAGTATTAGAGGCATACTATGCCTTGCCAAGTTGAAAATATGAAAGAACAAGAAATAAAATAAGAGATGATTTATGCCAAACCCAGGTTCAGTAATGGTTGGGAACCATTAGGACAAGAGACTTGTAGATGAACTTTAACAAATGATTGTGAAAGAAAAAACCTCCAGGATTGAAGAAGCCATATAAATCTCCTAGAACTATGGTACAGGAAAAATAATTGGTAACAACAAAATGAGAATAAACTTGCAATTTTCAAATCAAACAAACTTACGCTGACTTCTAGGAGATTTACCTGTTTCCCAGCATCAAATCCGAAAATAAAAATTTTCCATAGACAATTATAGAACAATTTACAGAAAAGGCGCATTCATTTTCTTTTTTTCTTCTGTCAAAACTCAAAAGTATTATCTTTAGATGATGAAACAGGCTAAGACACAAGCCATGCGCAGCAAAATACTTACTAGCCCAGAATCAGTTTTCATATTTTTTAAATTATTAAAAGCCTATTAAAAAAAAAGCATAAAATTAACTAGTCCCAGATTCCTACAGTGAACAAAGAGCAGTTGCTCAGTATAGCGCTATTGGTTAGCATCTGGATTCAGGGTTACCTACTTTGGCACAAAAGTTGCTAGCAATCCATGCTTTCTGGCCACTGCTTTAATAGTTTCACGTGTGTAAACCAAGTTGTCAGCTGCAATGCCACAAGTCCTGTATCCTAATGCGATCTCAAATTGACCATTCCCAGCTTCTGCATGTACCTACAAGAATCCAAAAGACAGAACCTTAATACAAGCAGTATAACTAGAAGTGAAATAAACTGAGAATGGCGTTACTTCAATCAAAGTATTAAAACTCAGTAAATAACTTCAAAATGCATCTCATGTTGAGAGTGCATAAATTGATCGATTACTCTAATGGCGAGAGACGTAAATGAGTTTCTCCACTGAAAATGTAAGATTTTCTTCTTGATTTTTGACTGGTTAGCATCAGAAATCATGCTAGATATGTTTCCTTAAGTTCACATATCCTATTGATAGAGAAACATAGATCATGATTGTAGAATTTCCAAATTTAGCTAGTTGTTCATTTTCCCCTCTTGTACATCATTGGAGGCTCTGTAAACTGTATAGAGATTCGATGCAATTTCTTCTTTTTCCATAAGGTATTAGAGCCGCAAGGCTTAAATATTCTGAAAAAATTCAATGGATTCGGACTTCCATAGGCAACTGTTGAAGAATGTCAAAATGACATCACTAAATCCTACTGTTCAATCATCACAACCATTTGAGGAAGGGCAGATTCAACACTTCACAGGTGAATTACAGAATATTCAACCCACATATCAACTTAACAGGAGAAATTACTTGAAATTGGCTCAATTAGTTTGAACTTTACTGAAAGGAAAGAAGGGAGATTGAGATTTTTGCTGGGGACAGGATGGGAGAAAGGTGATGCATGATCTGGAGCAGCGCTCGATGGTCCTCTGACTCACTTCCTGCTTGCAGAATCCCATGACACCTGAAATCAGTAACACATACATGTTGCAAAATGCAAAAGCCATCTTGGGTGCTGCTAACTAGACTTATTCCAATGTCTATGATGCGGTGCTAGTGTACGAGATCAGGATCATGACATCAGCTTCAAAACAGGGGACAGATTAGCGATTGAGTATGCTAATTTTCTGCAAAACCATTAGCCAGAACTGGAACTGGGTGACCAATTTGAAATGTAGCAAATTTTCATTTAAAAAGATGAGGTTTTAGATTCTTGCTAGTCCAAAGTGAGAATTTGATCAAGTGAGGACTCCAATTCTCTGCGAGGAGGAGATAGCATCTCATAACATGGTGATCTTGCTCATTTGGGCTGAAGAGAGTTGGAGAGGATGCTTGCTTGAACGTCAACCGTTGCAATTTTCACCCTTGGTAACAAGCAGCAAGGTCTCCCTCTAGAACAACCAGAGCCAAAGAATGTTGAACAGGGAAAGGCAATATTATCAAACAGGGAAAGGCAATATTATCAAAGAGGCCAACCAAGATGATCTCTGCTGTTCACACTTTAACAAACCATACTACGGATAGCTGCTAGAAATTACACAGGATACCATTGAAATCCAGTGAAGTAGACAAACAAAGGAGGACAAGAGTAGTCAAAACCTTTTTAAGGTTAATGGATATCAAGTTGCAGTACACGTTAGGAAATGAAGCGTGATAGAAATATATATTCAGAAAGAGGAAGTGGTCCCTTCCCTGAAATGGCAGAAAGTTCTTTCAGCAATTTAACATGTCAGTTATCTGGAAATGGTTTAGGTTGTAGATGAGATTACAAGCTAATCATTGGTCAGAGGAACCTGAATCAATGATCCATGGGAATGTTCTTTTCCGGCTGAAGACTAAAAGCAGTCAAATATTACCTTAATGAGCAACAGACAAGGGTATCTAGATTAGAATTAGAGGATCCACCGAGGTGACTATTTGTTCCTAGCTAACTTGAGGAGCCATTTCTGGAATTTTTTGCTGGTTGTGGACTTCCAAGGTGTTAACTCTTGCCTGCATGTGTCGATTTTCACCTTGAGCAAGTTTTAAAGCGAGCTCATAAACTACTAGTAAAGCAAAAGCTTAGTTCCAGTGGATAACTAGCTCTACTAGCACGACCAAGATTCATAGAAGAGGAAATTTTATTATTATTGGTTATATTGCCAAGATATTACGGGTTATTTAAATAAAAATGGCGACCTACTCCGGCTACTCCACATCTAATGCTCCAATCAAGAGGTAACTGGATCTGCTATGTCTTCCTATAAGTATGCTACCATAATCAAGGACCATACACTTAATTGTACAACGTCCAAATTATACAGATGTTTAATAGTACAAAAATGATAAATCTTTCCACTGTTTTTGGGATGACACTGAAGTCATAACAATATTGGAAGAAAAAAGAAAGAGAGCATGATTCCCTCAGTAGACATTCTTCCATTTCATAGGATCAGGCTATCTTCAAAAGAAACTAAGTCCAATAAACTTAAAGTAAGACCAATCAAATGAAACTGTTATACACAACTACCAAACTTGTGAGGAATAAAGAGTGATGAAATTTTTAAATGTTGATATATTAGCCAAAGTTGAGCCAGAAATAGACATAAGTGATTAAACTTGGCAAGTCTTCATGCCATATCTTATAAAGAGATCAACAGCAAACTTAAGTAAAAAAGCATTAGGCCAACTTTTGATAAGCAACTGTTATGTTCCTTTAAAAGTCTTGTTTAGTATTGAGGACCAAGAATGCATCCAACTGCTGATAGCTGCAAAGAGAATAGTAAGATTTCTTCCTACCTGTTCCACTATAATATTCAAGCATTGAAGGGAAGCTATAACTTCATGAAGTACGGGATAAGCAGCATCAAATGCTGATGTGGAGCAGTAAGGTGCTGAGTCAAACGGTATCCATTGTTCTTTCCCCTCCCTGCAGAGTTATTCATGAGTAGCCATTGAGAATCAATGCAAGAGAGGAAATCAGAAGAATAAAAAGGTGAAATGTTTACTATCATATTCATACACTAGAATACTCTTTAAGAGAATAAACTCATTCTCGAAGCCTGCATTCATTTCCTGCATAGGAAGTAGATTTTACTGAGATAATACAGATAATAATAATAAATAAATAAACCAAAAAACTAGATAATACCAAGTTAAATTCATCTTTCAAAACTTTTGAGACTCTTCGCAATGCCTCTCTTGGACAATATTCCCACGGTTCCCCAGGTTTACAGTGCATATCAGACAGAACCATTTCCTGTTGTTTTGCCCTGTGTCATTTTGAGAAAAAAATTGAACACGAAATTTACTCTCTAACAGATAAGTATAAATAAGTCCGTCGTAAATGTAGATATCAATGCCAGAAACATGATTGCGATATTCTGAAGATATGGAAACAAAACCAAGCATAGCAACAGCCATGTTTAAAACAATTAGAAGCAAATACAAAGGAAAGTCTCGTGAAGGTTTATAAGCCAACATGAGCGCTCAAGTTTTCCAAACGACACATTACTAGCATGTCCTACGTTGTAACCGAAAAGGAGGTGTGTCCATGTTTATGATTCTCAAAATGTCCTACGTTGTAACCGAAAAAGGAGGTGTGTCCATGTTTATGATTCTCAAAGAAAGGATGTTCAACAAATATGATATGCAATATAATCAAAAAAAAAAACCAAATCTGAGAGAAATATTTGGATTTACTCGTCAAAAGGTGGCAAGTATGTCTTTCAGTTTACTTCACCTGTGTTCACAATCAATCAACACGGTGAAACGGCTAACTGGCTAAGGGTAATATGTCACGAGAAATAAACAGTAAGATGTCACATTACAGTGGCTGTTGATTTCCTACCATGGAACTATACATCTGGTCGTCATATCAGGAATGAGCCTGATCTCACCTACTCCAGTCAGATTAGTTCCATCAGCAGGACCATCAAATGCTGAAGGCATTCCCATTGAAGCACAAGTTAGACCACACCATTCTCCACGACCAGATTGTGGAAGCGTTTTTCAGGAACGACCTGATACATAAGTTGCTAAAGAATAATATGACATTTTTGATCAATATAATTTGCACATAAAGAGAATAATACATGGTACCAGGTTGAAGCAAATAATTTGATTGACTCTATAAAATACAGATCAAAGTAATTGTGTGACACAGAAATACAAACTTGACACAAGCTTATTTCTTTTCTACACAATTTTTTAAGCCTGTAGAAACAAAACCATGCATAAAAACATGGAATTGGTAGTTGGGGCTACAGAAGATAAACCTCCGAAAATATTCAGGTAAATATTGAGCCGTATTTTATTCATAGCATTTATTAGGAAAGGAATATCTGACTGGATTTCTAGGGAGCTTTCCAGAACCTAACAAAATGTAAAGTGGTTCCTGCTGTCATACTTTCTCGGCAAGCAGCAAGCTATGCCACGTCCTGAGAAAAATGCCAACTGCCATAGTGAAACATTGAGAAAAGATCTAGGCAGGATAAAGATTACAGGGGTACCTGATTCTTATAATAGCCTCCATGTTATAATTTCACCTACCGCCAATTGACAACTACTCAATTACAATCACACATTTCAATTTTCCATTAAAACTCGGCCAGTCATTTCCCCACATTATAATTTGCGGAATTTATAATGGGAACAAATACTCACTACAAGTTAAATTTTATAAACCAACAACAGCAAGTACACCATCACATTACTCCTGAAATATTCTTTCTGATATTTCCTTGTGGGAGTTGCTGTGGCCGCTCTGAAGTTGTCTGAATGATCGAGAACTATAAAAGAAGTGTACAACAGTACAAGTATTGTACCGAGCCTTAAAGGCTTAAGCTAAATGGGAAGTTCAATTTTCAACACATGCACTGCTCATTTCCAACCCTTCCCATTTCTTCTGAGATGATGTCTTCTGATGCGAAATTTGAAGACTGGAGACAGATTTTATAAATCTTAACAATATAGTCTATAAGGCTAAATAAAACATTACGTTTTCTTGCTTTTCCACCTTGTCCTCTCTGCATCAATAGAACAAGAAGCAGAACTAACTCATCCAAACATTTGTAGGACGTAGCTGATTTGAGCCAGGAGGTCTCTCCCAGTAGTTCAATCCTCCTTGCTGGTATGTGGTGGCTGATGCATAGCACCTTGGTGTCGTATTCTATTAGGCTGTTATTTTTGGTATCAGGATCACTGAAGCATGTAAATGATGAAAGAAAAGAATGACAAAATATGAAATTGTATGTGTAGTAGTAAATTGACTACAACAAAAATATGTCTCAGGGAAGGTTTTCAAAAAAAAAATAAATAAATAAAAGAAAAGAAAAAAATAAAAAGCTTCAATTCCCCGATCCACCTGTGAATGCATATATGCCTCCCTCAAATGAATTTGAAGTCTAATTAGAGTTTATACTTTGTCTCTGCAGAATGACAAAGTATGAATGAGTATTTGAAGAAAGTAAATGCCAAGTGCAGGGTTAATATGCACAAAATGGGAGACTAATAAATGCCAAGTGCAGGGTTAATATGCACAAAATGGGAGACTAAGGAAAAAAACAAACATAGGCTGCTTGCTTCAATAACTTCTGGACATTTGGATAGAAATAAATCCTCCTTATATAGAAGGTAACTCTTCATCTAGGGGTTGCAACCCTTGAACAGTATTATTTCGAGAGTAGTGTTAAAAAACCTCTTGGAAATTTTGTTACAAAACCTCCTCGAGGATTTGAAATACATGTGACGTGCATTGATGCATGCCACATGGGGTGGGAGGTTTTGTTACAAAACCTTCGGGAAGTTTTTGAACATTTTCGATCATTTCGATTTGAAAGACACATTAAACTTGAATTTAACACTCAGATACTAGTAGAAACTAGTAAGAGACCTCTAGGAAGCAACAGGACCAGCACATGTACCAGCCCCAGCACTAACGAGTGCCACCGGAGCTTGTCCACCCAGGCTTTCAAGTTTCATCCAGCACCAAGAGTGTCAATGCTCATATAAACCACATTTTCAACTTCGCCTATTTGATACTTCTTTTATCATCTCCCTCTGACGTGCAAGTCCCATATAATTGTAAGTAACATATTTATATTATTTCTGTACCTCCAATCCTTAAACAGGTTCTAACATTGATTACAGAACAAATATAGAACAATGGAAACGCAGGGCGGGTCACAAACGATTTATGATATTTACCATTATAAATAATATGCACTATGATTATGTTTTGATCAAGGCATTGTTTGCCTACTCACTGTTTCGTGAATGTTAAAATCCCAAATAGAACAAAAAAAATCCCATTAAAACTTTAATAATGAAATTAGTTGAATTATTCTAATCCATTCAGACATCTGTCCAATCCAAGAAGTAAGTTTTCTTTACGTAGTTGACAATCGACAGCTTACATGATCTTGCTTTGGTACTTTGTTAATCTATTAATAATGCATACTACCATTTCTGACTCATATTGCGAGGTAAATATTACTCAACTCAACAAATATTACTCAACTCAACAGATAAGATGACCTTTTTGTGTTTAAATTGTCTTTACTACGTCCTTCCAATGAATTTACCTTGAAGGTACAAGTGGAAGTAAATTATCAAGGTGTTACCAAGGTTATCAGATATGTAGATTGATTTCCTAGGCCAAATGCCTTAATCCAATAAATTCCATCCAACAAATGGAGTGTCATATTTGGGGTATCATCATAAGATGTGAAAACAACTTCA